>PVIC010027395.1:0-23892 GCA_004025085.1 Thryonomys swinderianus
AGAAGGAGAAGGAGAAGGAGAAGGAGAAGGAGAAGGAGAAGGAGAAGGAGGAGAAGGAGAAGAAGAAGAAAAGAGCCCAGAATAAGGTACATGGAGGTGCTGGGACCAGGGCTGGGCAAGGCTGTGTCGCACTTGAACAGACTATTCCACGAGACTCATGCCCAGAAACTGTATCAATACAGTAAGTGCTGGGGTTGTGGTGGGCCTTATGCATAAGCCTTCAGGTCAACAATATCAGGAAGGTGGCCCAGGAAGAAATCATTTCTTAAGAGTTCTAAGTATTAGCAAGAAAGATATTTGCAACAAGCAGTTCATAAACAATAACCCAGAAACTAAAACCAAAATACTAATAATAGAGAAAAAAGTCTAAATGAGGCAAGTAGAGAAAGGAATTCCTTTCATAATAGCACCAAAGTAAAAAGAAGTATCTAGTAATCAATCTAACAAAGGAGGTGAAAGATCTCTTATCTGAAAACTGCAACATTCTGAAAAAGAGACCAAAGAAGATATCAAGAAATGGAAAGACATCCCTTACTCCTGAGTAGAAGGAACCAATGTTGTCAACCTGGCCATACTGCCAAAACTATTACCTAGATTCAGTGCAATCCTGATTGAAATCCCAACAGCCCATTTCACAGAGCTAAAGAAAATAGTACAAAAATTAATCTGGAACCAAAAAGGACCTAGAATAGCAAAAGCAATTCTAGGCAACAAGATCATGGCAGGGGATATCACAATCCTCAACTTGAAACTATACTACAAAACCACTGTAATAAAAACAGTATGGTATTGGCAAAGAGACCCATGGATCAATGGAACAGACCAGAAGATGTAGAAACAGCTCCATATATACTAAGCAACTTTATCTTTGGATGTACCTTGAGGACATACTCTTAAGTGGGATTAATAAGACACAGATGTGAAATACAGTATCATTTCTCTAGTATGAGAAACTAAAGGTGTCAAGGAGGTCCAGAATGTACGATAAAGATTGTAAAATAGGAAGAAAATGTTCAAAGGTAAAAGGGAAAGGGGGTATGTGAGAATAACGAAGGGAAAGAAAAAAATATGAAAGTAAAAAATTGGAAACACAGCTTAAGCATATAGGGGTTGAAGCAGTGGGGTGGGCAGGGGAAAGGGAAAAAGAATCAATATAAGTCATGTACAAGAACAAACTTTTAATGTTGAATATGATCATAATGTATATGCAAAATGCACCAATAAACTCAATTTTTTAAAATGATCATAACTCCAGCTACTCAGAAGGCTAATGTTGGAGGGTTCCAAATTCAAGAGCATCCTGGGTAATTTAGCAAGATCCTAGGTAAGAGAAAAGAAAGAAAGAAAGAAAGAAAGAAAGAAAGAAAGAAAGAAAGAAAGAAAGAAAGAAAGAAAGAAAGAAAGAAAGAAAGAAAGAAAGAAAGAAAGAAAGAAAGAAAGAAAGAAAGAAAGAAAGAAAGAAAGAAAGAAAGAAAAGGGGGGAGGGAGGGAGGGAGGGAGAAAGGAAAAGGAAGGAAGGAAGGAAGGAAGGAAGGAAGGAAGGAAGGAAGGAAGGAAGGAAGGAAGGAAGGAAGGAAGGAAGGAAGGAAGGAAGGAAGGAAGGAAGGAAGGAAGGAAGGAAGGAGGCCTGTCCACCCCGTGGCTTCTTCTAGGGTCAGTCTAAGTCATGGTTTCCTGCGATTATAACTCCCACAGCGGCCGAGCGGCTGTCTCTGCCCCTCTCTCTCCGGGTCCCAGACGCAGCTCCTCCCACCTCCGACTCTTCCGGCCTCGCGGGGGTGACAGGTCTCCGCTCCGAGTTGCTCTTGGGGCCTCTGACCCTCTTCTCAGGGGAGGAAGCGTCTCCACCTCCGAGAGGCTCCTCTTCTCCACCTGGCCCGTGGGCGCTTCAGAGCCCTCCAGAGCTGAGCCCGGATCCCGTCAGAGCTCGCGCCTGAGCCCTGGGGGAGGCAGCGGTGCGGGGAGTGTGCCCAAGTGTCACCACAACCGCAGGGTCACATGGTGACAAAGAATGAAGCCACAGTCACCAGGGTTAGGGTGGGAGTGAATTTATTTGAAAGATATACAGGCGAAGAAGCAAAGCTCCAGCTGGTCAGGAGGCGGTTCTGAGCAGGACACCACTGGCCTCTTTGTCTGGGGGTTTTTCAGGGCTCAGAAGCATCTCGGCCCATGTGCACAACATAATCTCCATCCTGTAGGAGACGATGCATTCTAGGGTCCGCCCTCCAGAGTGGCCATGACCTAGGCAGCGTGCACACTCGGCCCACGCTCGCCTGGCCGGGGCTGCCTGACGTGCTCTGGGCGTGTCCCACAGAGCTGGAGAACTCCCGGGAGATGCTTCTGTAAGATCCCTGGACAGCGTGACTGAGCGGATTCCATCTGGGGCCGTTTTTCTTACTGGCTAATGGAATCCTAACTCCTGCCTCACTAATCCCTGTGAAAACAGAAGAAAAGAAAACGTGTTGCAGAAGAAAGCATCAAGCCCCCTCTGGAGCGCCGTTTTCCAAGTGAGACAGAGACTACCCTGAATGTACCCTCAGCATCTCTGTCTCTAACAGAGATAACCAAGCCGATTCCAGGTCCGTACAACGGTCTCCTGAAGTGGAGGAAGACAGCCAGAACCACAAGCTCATGTGCAGTGTGTCTGAAATACGTGGCAAGTGTTTAAATTTATAAATGTATTGCAGTAAAGGTCATATTGCCAGTAGCCCCCTCAAAGGAACAATTTATCCCCGTTCTTGCCATTTTCTGAAGTATGTCTAAATGTCTTCTTCCCTGGATAGTTTACGAGGTGTGATTTTAAAAATTATGCGAAAGCTGCGGCGGAGTGTGGTCGATGGAAAGGAAGCTCATCGAACTTTCCTTGTCAGAGTTTGCCTACCGGGCCTGACGTCATGTGACTCCAGGCTCTTCACCAAGTGAAAATCACCGTGGGGGAGAAACGTTCTGAGACAATTCAGGACACTGAGGCAGCCGGGATGGTGCAACTGAAGACAGTCATGAGAGAAAACTTCCAGAGCTGCTTCAGAAAGCAGCAGGGAGAAGGGATGTGTATGCTCGCAGTAAGGAGGAGGATTCTGAAGTTAATGATAACGTGTCTTTTCTGTAATAATGTTTATTAAAATGTATGCACGCACTCAAACTTCAATCACACCTGATATAAATGTTGAGGAGTCCAGGGGCCACTGTCCTCTGCTGGTGACACAGACTGGAAGGAGCGTGAAGAGCGGTGGGGGGATTTGCTCCAGCAGAACTTTAGCAGTGAACACACTTCATCAGCCCCGGGCACGGCTCCCCCTGTCTTCAGAGCAGAGCAGAGACGGTGTCCAGGAAAGTGTCTCAGACACTGTCTGCCCTGTGCTGAAAAAGCCCTGTCGCTGGGGAAAATCATGGCAGCATTAGGAGCTTAACTTCTGATCTCTTTTTAAAAACTTCATAGTGCTCCTGTTAAGTCAGAGACGCGCCATGGAGAGAAAGTTGGGGTATTTTGTGTCCAAGTACATTTTCAGGTTGCATCTCTTAGTCTTCCCTCGACATTTCTGGGCACAGAGTTGACATTTTAGCTGACACAGAAAAACCAGTGCTGGCTTTTTCTAGGACTTTATTAGAAGACTGTTGAAAGGAGAAAGAAAAAAAAATGATCTACTCTCTTTCGAAGCACTCATCTTGTTCTGAGTTAGACACTGAAAGATGAGTCGGAGCCTTAAAGAGTAAGGTATATGGAAAATCAACCAGCTACCAGGGATTCTTCTTACAATAAGGTTAAAAAATTGCCCTAAAATCGGGTTAATCTGGGAAAGTGCAGACCTGTGAATCAGTGCTACTTCACACCTTCTGTGTTACAATGACGTGACAGAATTACTAACTGTTGTTTCCAAAGGGGAACACTGAAATAAACATCACTTGTGATGCAGAGTGACTTCGCTGTCGGGGTGTGGGGGTGCCCCAGACCTGTCCTCCCTATGCATCCTCCAACCTGCCTTCCTCTGAGGTACAAAGTGAAGGAGAGACCCCAAAAACAACTTTTCTGCTAGTGTTTATATTTAGATATTGTTTCTACATCTGTCAGCTTTCTGTCTCTGGATATTTCTGTAAAACTTCACAGTACATGATGCTGACCCAGAAAATAGGACTGGACAAACTAATTTTACACAGCATGGAGCAAAACTTACATGAAGGACAGAATGAGAGGAAGGACTTCTCTGGTTTGGGGAAGACAGCCATGGTTTTAAAAGCCATAAATAGGGCCTTTCATCAGTGGATTTCAATCCAGCCTACCAAATACCATTCTATAAAAAATCTTATTCATACTCAAACACCAGGGGCTACTGAAAAATACAATGAATATTTAACTAAAAAATTATCACAGTAAAGACATAGTGTTAGTGGTCTTCTCAAGATACTCCTGCCGCTTTGGATACATGTAGCCTACAGTTCCTGGCACTCCCTGAATGAGGCCTGGAAGCCCTCTTTCAAGAGAGCCTCTACAAGGCATGTTCAAAGATACGGCGATGCCATGTCTGGTGCTGTCCAACAGGAAGATGAGCTCATAAAAACATCGGTCTGGGGGGGCCGGAGACTTAGCTCAGTGGTTCCGGCGCCTGCCTCGCAAGCGCAAGGTCCTGAGTTCGATCCCAGTAACCACATACAATGCTGGGCATGGTGACTCACGTCCACCAACAATCAACCAGCAATCAGCACCACATACCACAGTGCCGGGCGGGCATGGTGGCGCGCACCTGTCACCCCAGCACTCCGGAGGCAGAGACAGGAGGATTGCTGAGTTTGAGGCTTGCCTGGGCTACATAGTGAGCTCAGTGCCAGCTTGAACTACAAAGCAAGACCCTGTCTCAAAACAAAACAAAACAAAACAAAATTAAAAACATCGGTCTGTTCTCACCCACCTTGTTCACTGGGCTTGGTACCATATGACTCCGGCTCTTCCCCAAAGGTGAAGTGACCATAGAAGGTCAAAGCGTCTGGATCAGTTCAGACCTCGAGGCAGCTGGGTCGGTAAAACTCAAGACTCTCAGGAAAGAACACTTCCGGAACTGCTTCGGAAACGCCGAGACTGATGGTGTGTTTTTGAAGGGACAGGGAGGGGACACACCTACTGTAGGAAGATTTCTTTGTGGGTATTTAAACACACAATATATTTTTATCACATATTTAATAATGGGGAAATCTTTCAGGGTTTTAGAAATATTAAGTGTTGCGCGTCACCTGGTATGGTGTTATAAACTTTATTTCTGAACTGTATTTTTATTTTTTCCAGATATTCTGAAATAAATGCTAAACAATACTATTCTTATGATCCAGCATATTACTTACTTCTCAAATTGTGAAGTCAAAATAGATGAGTCTATATTTTAACACTTCGCTTAAGATACTCAAAAATATCCTAAGAAGATTAGGCCCACGGACATGCACAGGCTGGACCTCTGAACCCCCCCCAGACACCTCCAATGCCTGAGCAGGCGGAGCCCAAGTGACTGCTCACCGTTGGCACCAGGCTCTTCACGGCGTAGACCTCCAGCAGCAGCCCCCACGGCAGGAGGCTGCTGGCGAGTCCATGGAGCACACCGCAAGCTGCGCCTCCTAGTGCTGAGAAGCACTGTAAGCTGGTCTGGTACCACCACCTCTGAGAAAACCCAGAACCACCAGGTTCTTTTCCAAATACTACAAATGAGTGATCCACTCAAAACAGTCAATTATACTATCTTTGCGAAATTCACTATGGTTTTTACTTTCTGGAAATTCCAAAACATTTGCAGGACTTTTTGTTCTGCAATTGAAAATAAATTCAAGTCATATATAAACAGTTTCTGTGAGGTTTCATGAATTTATTTAGCACGTTTTGATACAATCTCAGGTTCACAGAGAACTGAGTTACTGAAATGAGGTGTTTTCTGTTGTAAGTGTCCTTTGCAGCTTGTTTGGGCTTAGGGCTCATTTTCCATCAGATTTTCCTGTCCTTGGGCTTAGGGGTGGTTTTCCGCCAGATTTTCCTGTCCTTAACAGTTTGGACACTTTATAGGTCAAAGACACTGAAACCAAGTAGAAACTACCAGACCACCTGGCTGATACTCTGACCCCAGGCCAGGCCTCTTCCAACATGGCTCTATTTGCGAGCGGCTTTCGCATGAACTTTGCTCACGAGGGACCCGCCCCTCTCCTCGTCCTGCCCTTTCTGCCTCCTCTTTATTGCTCCCTCCTGTTTCCCTGTGATCCGTGCACGTCCGTCCCTGCCACACATGTGACTCACCTGAAGTGTGACACGGCCCAGGGGAGAATAAGGAGCATATGACAAGAAATGTGGATTTTGACAAGAACAGGACATTGGAAGAGGAAGCCAGGCATGATGGTACACACCTTTGAGCCCAGCACTCTGAGAAACTGAGGCAGGACGATCACAAGTCCAGGCCACAGCAGGGCTCCAGAGTGGTTTAGGGAGACCCTCGCTATCTCAAAATGAAAAATAAAAGAAGAGCCGAGGAAGAGGCTTGGTGCAAGGGCCTGCAATCAATCCCCAGTACTTACAAATAATAAGTGAATAGTAAAATTAAAATGAGTAAAGTTAAAGTTATTTTAAACACTGGGGAGTAAGTGGCCTTGATAAGGAGCAGCTAGGTATGCGGAGAGATGGGCGGGCCCCTGGGGAGAGTCACGGGCTCCTGGACCTGACAAATGTCCAGAGCCCGGAACGAAGGAGGAAGACCCACAGCGAGCAGTCCAAGTGTTATTTCCAGGAGGGCCACAGTTTGTGTAAATGCTGACGCCGTGGAAAGATGGCAGGCGTGGAGGCCGGCAGTGACAGAGGGGAGGGGGCGAGGGCCAGCGGGTCAGACTCGCGCAGTTTAGGGTGCTGCTGTGCTCACTGGGCTGCCGGGTCCAGTGGAAAAGACAAGAAGGCGGAGAATGAGGCTCCAGGCCGCGCTGCGCAGCCCGACAGGCTGCCTGTCACCTGCCTTCGGTAGGACCCGCCAACCCAGGACCACAGCAAGGACAAAGGAGAGAAAAAGTGGAAGCAGTATGGTAGTGCATACACCAGGAGGCTGAGGCAGGAGGATGGCGAGTTCAGTGCCTAATTAGGGCCTCAGTGAGAACCTGTCTCGAAACAAAAATAAAAACGAAATGGTGGCGATGTAGCTCAATGAGAAGGGTTCAATCACTTGTACAGCAAATAAAATAAAATAAAATGATAAGATAAAATAAAGTAAAATAAAATAAAATTAAAATTAAAGTGAGAGCAAGACAAAAATATTTGGGTACTACAACTGAGTAGGTCCTCGAGCTTGGTTAGATTTTTTTCAATATTATGGTATATGATGGAGCAATGAAAATCACTTTGGGTTTTCCCTTAAATGTCATTGGAGCGGGGCAGTTCATTGCTGGGTTGCCGTAGAGGGGGGCAGAGTGCAGCCCTCTGTGCTGCTCCTCACTCCCCGGTGCTGACGGCCAGGGGCCGGACACGCCGCTGCACCAGGTAAGGCCTGGGCTCGCTCTCTGCGGCGCAGACACACTAACAGCCGTGCCTGCCCGCGGGTCCAGGGCCCGCGCTGGGCCCACAGGTCCACTCCCGTGACACGTCACCTCCTGCTTGGGCAGGCACTGCTTTCTGGTGGCTCTTGCTGAGGCTAGAAAGCGCCTGACCTGAGGGTCTGTGCACAGAGCCGGCCCCTCCCCCCACCAGGGTGCAGCCCGCGGCAGTGCGGCTGGAGCGCGGGCTCTGCACAGCTGCTCCCCTCGCTCAAGTTCAGCACAGCCCTGGTGAAGGAAAGTCTCCCCTCCCAGAACGAGAGTTAATGTCTCAAATTTGTATTTTTAGTCAGGGGGGTTTTGAAGTGTCTTCAGATAAAAATTAATGTGTTAGAAAAGACGTGAAATGTCTTCCAGTCTTAACTTTCGAATGATAAGTCACTGCTCCGTTCTGCTGGGGGCCATTTCATTTTTCATGTCAAAAGTTTATTGCAAGTTTGTAAGATTTCATGTTTCTCAGCTTCTATTTCCAATGTGTGGATGTTATTTCTATATTTGTTAAAAATGTGTCTGCATTTTGCACATTTCTTAGATGATCCGCAGGTGTGAAGTTTACTGTTCAGATTTTTAAGTAACTTGATTTTTAAAAATCTTATCTTTATATTAGAAATGCTAAGGTACTGAGGAACTGATTTATATTTGCAAAAGGCTGGCTCGATTTGTAATGGCTTCTTCTCATTTCAGAAGTAAATTAGGAATGTTTATAAAAAGCCCAACTAATAAAGCTTGTTGCGGCTCTTCAGGTCATGATTTGCAACCTTGAGCGAGATGAAAGGGCCTGCGAGCAGGTGGTACTGTAAACTCAACTGGGAAAAGGAGGGCTCATTTATTTTCCATCTATTACTGAGATTTCCTGGAAGAAGAATTTTGGAGCAGGCAGAGGTGGGGAGTGTGTTCCGTCACATTTCCTGTAAACTGACCTTATGCTTAAAATACACTCGTGGTCATCCGAGATGCAGGCTTCATCCGGGGGCCCGGCCAGCAAGCGACATCCTGTTTGCCGTGCACGTTAGAGGTCAAGGTCAGATGGTGAATGCAGAGGTCATCTGTCCACAGCGTTGGTTGTGCCGGGGTTGGGTGCGTTCCTCAGAACTTGACTGTGCCTTTCCTTCCTGGCTGACGGAGATGCCACGGTTTCTCTGAGACAGGGCGTGCGGTGTAGACAGCACACCTTCCACAGTAGGAGTGTTGCTATTTGGAGACAATAGTTCTGCTGCTCCCCTGCGAGTCCAAGCCACGGTGCTACCTAAATTTCGATTTCATGCCCAGAATCACCCACAGGCCCTACTGCATGGGCTGATAAAGGAGAGGCGAAAACCAAGACCCAGGAAATGGCCCGGGAGTGAGATAACCCAGCTCAGCTCAGCCTCGGTCCTGCTGACTGATGTGCTGAGCTTCCCACCTCTGCTTCCCGCCCCGAGAAGTGACAGGCCGCTGTGGCTCAGGGCATAGGCCAGGACCGCACCGCTGGCAGGTCCCCAAACTCTGTCTGCAAGCCACAGGACAGCCGCTTCGTGCGCCTCACCCTGAACAGGACTCCTCTGTGTCCTCAGCGATTGTCCTGCTTGGCAGCGCGCTCCCGGTGGGCCAGGCCGTGTGTGCCGGGGGCTGTGGCGATGCCCAAGCGCACCTTGCTTGACAGGCCAGCGACAGGCCCCGGAACCTCAGGGAGGCGCCCAAACTGTCAATCAGCGGTCGGAGACTCACGCCCTCCCGCAGCGCAGGGCTCCCTAGGCCAGGCCGTGGCTCACGCGGCTGGGGACACATCGGCCGCATACTTCCAAGGAGAATGTGTTAGAATTCGGCCCACAGCCTCGGGGGACCGGACCTCGCTCCCACAGGGACTGATGGTGCCTCCGGGCAAGTTCATTACACCCCCTGGCTCTCTCTTTCCATGCTAAAGAGCACTGGTCGCCATTTCATAAGTTAACTGTGAATAAATCCTGCTATTAACTACACCAGTAACTAATGTTATAACTGATTTAAACTTCTCCAGGGTTTGTATCTTTCTGGGGCAGAAATTTTTTTTAATAAATTGAGCTTATTGGTACATTTTAGGAATACATTATGATCACATGGCTCATTGGCAATTTGTACCTACACATAATACATCTTGATTCTAATTTTTCTCATTGTCCTGCCCCCTTCAATCCCTCATCCCTCCATATAATTAACCTTCATTTCCATTTTTTTATACCATAAAATTTTTGTTTCCCTTCTTTGCTTTTCCCTGCCCCCACCCAGTTCCTGTTTCCCTTTGAGCATTTTCTTCCTATTTCATGATGCCTATCGTACATTCCTCATTTATGCTTTCAGTTCCTCACATCTCTGTGTCTTATTTCACTTAACATTGTATGACCTCAAGGTATATCCATTTAGCTAGAAACATCTCTAACTTACCATTCTTTATAGCTGAGTAATACCCCATTTTATACACACACACACACACACACACACATCTTCTCCATCCAGAAATCAATCATGCACCCTGCACTCTAAGATAAGCTTTTGGGGTTTTGTCATGGTGCAGGCTACAGAGAGAAACCTCCAGAAAGGAGTCCACTTCATGCTGTCCCTGAGCCAGGGACAGGTGCCTCTGAGCAGGTGCGTCTGCCCGAGGGTGGACAGGTGAGCAGCCTCGGGACCGGCGGGTCCCCGCTGACTGACCTGGGAGCTGGGTGATGTGGTTTGAACTGCTGCGCAGTCAGTGAACCTTGACTACATCTCAAAAGAGCTAATGGACAGATGACGCTCAAAAGGGAAGAAGACCAGGAGACGGAGGGCGAGGGAAGGAAGATGAAAAAGGAATTAAGATGTGTTACACGCATATACCAGCCTCACACGAGGGATGCAAACATGCAGTGAAAATATGTACTAAGAGAAAAAATGATAAAAGGCTTGTAGTCAATTTCTTCCAAAAAAAAAAACGTAGCTAATGGAAGAGAGAAGAAAATGGTTAAAATTAATTGGATCCCAATGAAATAAAACAGTAAGTCATGAGCCTTGTATGGACAGAGAGAGCAAGACAATTCTTTCCATCTGAGGGTTACTTTGAAAATATTTTCATTTTCTAGAAATAGGTATCAGTTACAGATGTGAAGGGATACAATTATCAAAGATAATTTTTAAAAGGAAAAAATCTTCAGCTTTTGTGAAACAGCACTTACACTTCAGATTTAATTGATACTATGATGATTTTAGAAATATGAGCACTTTCAGTCAAACTGTACTTCACACCGGATGGGTTTTTCCTATTTTCACAACTTTTCTTTCAGTGCTAGACCCCCAACTATTCAGACACTAAAAGCTCCTAATTTAATAGTATCTAAATTCATGATTCCTAAGAAAATACTAACAACAGCTTTCAAGGAAAATTCCACCTTCTCCTCTCGAAATACAGTTCAAATTGATAAGGCAGTGTTACCTACAACATAACTGAGACCATGCATGGAAGAATCAGGACAGATGGGATTCGAAAGTGAGAAAGAGGAAGTACAAAATCTCCAGTCTGGGACCTTTGGCTGCAAAGTGTAGCAGCACTGAAAGTTGTTACTGAGGGCTGGTTTGGGGTGCAGCACCGTGCCCGGCATTAGGTGCCAACATCAGCCGCTGGGTGTTGTGAGTTGGGCTGTGGCCCAGCAGGTCAGTCACACTGGTATCTCAGACGTCACTGAGCTACTCTACTCTCAACCCAGAGAAGTGAGAGCAACCAATAGTGAACAGATATTTGTCTGAGATCCAAGAAGCAAGCCCAACAGATTCACCTAGAACTTCTGGAATGTTCTAGAACTGATGGTTGGGAGCAGGTATGATGTGGAGAGCTTTTAATAAGGTTTTCTTTGGAGGTTAAATGAATGCCAATATTGATAAAATGGTGTTTGTTTACTCTGTGTATTTTATTAGTTTGTCATGTCTGGGGCAAAATTATGAGAAATTACACCCCCTGCATTGATCTTTGAAAATAACTGAACATGTTTCCATAAGTTACTTTTATAACCACCACCAGAAGAGTTTATTCAACTTTAGCATTTATCATTTTATCTTCTTCCTGTTTATTTTCTCATTTTGTGTTGGTTCTTACGAGATGTTTTCATTTTGGTTTATCAGTAACATGGGATAAAACTCTCTTCTCGATGACCCCGTGAGAAAGTTCATAGGGTCAGGAAACAGATATGTGTGCCTAAGAATAAAAACCTAGGTCCCTCGGCTGGCTGTAAGCAGTCAGTCGAATGCTATTTATCTTCATGAGCTCAGTGATTATTAAAAAACAACATTACCTTTCCTTAAATCAGTAAGGCTTTTTGCTATTTTTGCTCTTTCTGACATTTAAAGTTTGCATTATCTGCCTCTTCATAGACGCTGTCTCCACAGCGAGTTATCTTCTTTAGGAAAAAGAAAGAAAATTTACAATAATGTTTCATTTTGTCATCACAGATAACATCATGACAAATGTTGCAGTTTCCTGATGTACTAACAGACTCCTTCCTAAGGTTGCCTATTTAAAAATAACAGTGGAAAGCAGATACCATGGTCCTTCATTAATTAGTGGCCTTGTTTCCACATGAAATTAGTAACTCTATTCTATCTGTATATCAGATACGGTCATTAGTCATCAATCATTATGAGCATTCAAGATATGTAAGAAGGTAGAATCAGTTTTTAAAAATCTAGTGCTCGCTATGTCTTCATGCAGTACAATGTGCATCCCACTAAGCACAGGCTGGCTTCCCTCGGTTCCCTCCGCGAACACACGTATGCATGTAGCACATACACACAGTGAGAAGAAAAGTAAGCTAACTCCACAAGGCACTCCTATAGTTCGGGCCAGAAAGCCAAGAAAGAAATATGTCTTTTCCCTGAATCAGGAAGGTGGAATCAGGCATTGGGTCTAAATGCAGCCAAAATTTTGCCTGCAATATATTAAGGAATTGATGTGTCTGAAAAATCTCTGCTTTTTTATAGTGCAAATTTTCAGGTAATTAATTGAACATAAGAAAAGTACAGAAATCGAGGAGCTGGTGGACTAACTCTGAGGAGGCATATATTCAAGGTTGAGAACAGAAAACAGGTCCAAAGGAGCCATGAGGCCCATTTGAGGGAAACTTTTACTACTAGAAAAATATGCATTTTCCAAAGGCTTTGGGGTCTTAACCTGGACATAGGGCACAGATTAAACCGTAGGGGCAGAAACCGGGGTCAAGCACACTGGCTGGAATGTTGTCACCATGAGGTGTGGGCCTATTTCCTAGGCAATGCCCTCTGAGTGTCTGTGCCCTTCGTGGGTTTTCCTCTCCCCCCAACACATCGCCATGCATGCTGGCCTTCTCAGTGGACTACAGATACTTCATCTTTCCATCCTCAAGGTGAGCATACTCAAGGTCACTCTCCCCGGTACCCAGTCCAAACCTGAGACCCATCGAAAAATTCCCACAACATCGTCTCATTAAACCCATCCCGTAGTCCTGTAAGGACTGGCCTGCTGGTCTTTCCTGTCTGCTAAATTAACACTTCCCAGACTGAGAAGTCCTGCCTCCTTATTTTCTGGCCCAGCTCAAAGTGTGAAATGGAATAAAAATTCAGTGAATGAATGAATGAATGAGAACAATGCAAAACATACAGAGGTTGCCCAGATACCACTAATTCAAATAACTAAGTTATGAAAGAAACACGGACATAGTTTGTCTAAGAGCAAGAGAAAGGAAAATGGGTCTTCTGAGAAAATGAAGGGTAATTAACGAGCTTCCTTTGCAGGAAAGGTTAATAAATTCTGTTGAGCTATTCTAGCCATGATTTGCATCCAGACAATGCGTGTGCTCCCCAGCTGCTCTGATCTCTTCTGCGAAGCACTTAGCAGATTCTCTAAGTGGGTCCCTGTCAGCCAAGAGCTTTGCGGGTGAGGGAGGAAGGAAAGGGGTTTGCTTTGAAGGTGTTCTCAAACCGGCTTATCTGCTGTAGGTCAGAATCCCTCTGACCCTCCCCATAACCTGGGATGTTTTCCAGTATATCAAACAAAGAAAAAGGACCTACGAAATCAAGCACCTTTCACATGGATTGCTCCGCCTGCATCACACTGAGCAAGTCAGTGACATTACAGAATTAGTCCACTAAGACTTGTCAGAGCTCATGATTAGGCAGACAGCTTTCACACCCTTCATCTCAGCCCAGGAAGAAGTAAAATCTCCTCACTATAAAAGCATATTTCTGCTTTCCTTGGTGTCAGTGCTTTTCAGATTTTCCTCCTATACCCAAGTGATCATGACCTTGTCACTCATTGAAACACAAGTGATTCAAAAGCCCCAAGAATTATCACTTCTCATCAGTTCTCTTCCCCGCCATCCACTGTATTAATTTTCCAGAACATCACTTTGACCTGTAAACTGATGTCTTTGACTATTATGAGAGTCAGACATCACTGAGGAAACATTATTTGATAATCACCCCTGGCTACAGCAAGATGGAAGTGATAAACAGAGGATACAGAAGAAACACTGCTGTCTCACTACTAGATCCATTTGCACCCATCAATAGATGAATGGATAGAAGAAGACGTCATGCGCGCGTGCACACACACACACACACACACACACACACACACACACACACACTGGAGTGTCACTCTGTAACAGTGAACAGGAAACAAGGACCTTGGAAACTTGGTGAGTTCAGAAAGTAGGAGAAAATATTTTTCTCAAATTTAAACATTCATGACAATTCAATCAAACTCAGTGGTTAAAGTGTCTCCGACTCTTTTTATTTGTGTTTTAACAAATTTTATCTTGCAACTTCTTTTTATGTTGTTTCATTGTGGATTTGGGGGGTACAGAGGGAAGAACCAGTTCCATAGCATGAGGTCGGGGGAAAATTGAAAAGCACAGAAGGCAAATGAGAGTTTAATACCATATTGCTTGACATTTTTGAGACTTGACTTTGCTTTTTGACTCATTCATTATATAAATATTTTACAGCACTAACCATCTGTTAAGTTCTGCAATAGGCAGTTGGGAATGCATAGATAAACTATAGGTTTTTGCCATAAACATGCTTATGATCTGGGAAAGGGAGAGATGGGAAAGTGAAACTAATTAATTGGAAAATCAGCTTATTCTGTAGGCCTTAGTTTCCCCACCCTAATTAGAGCAGTAAGTCGATTAAATGCACTGTCATGAAAAATGCTGTAGTGATACTAACTTCAATTGATATAAACATCTAAACCCAGGAGTTGCAAAGTCTTCGTGCAGAGAATTTGGTTGAATCTGGCTCTGAACCATTTTTCCTTGATTTCAGGTTTTCACTTCTGTGGGGGACTCGGTCAACTATAGCTATACATTCTTCCTAGCTATGCTCTCTGCTTATTAGGATTCAGTACCTCTATACCATTCTCCAAACTGTGGACCAAGCTTTTTCTCATCACCTCATTGTTTAAATAATAGTAATGAGTAGAGGACTTCAGAAAGCCAGTGTGGACAGCTCTCAAAGTGTGACTTGGTACATATTTGCTTTTCTTCTGTGGATATTAAGCGCACCTGATATCACTTGCTAATAATGGTATAAAGTATGTTGGAAGAAAGGATTCCAAAAATTTGAATAAGTCCTAAATTATCTTCAAGAAAAAAAATTATAAATAGATATCTTGCTGGGGAAAGACGTTTTACGTTATTAGTCATCCTAATGGTTCATGTTTTAGTTGTTACATTAAATATCTAAACTAGCGACTAAAAATGTCAGGAAAGGAAAACTTAGCAGAGAAAGGAACATGCTTGGAGAAGAGTATATAGGAGATCAAGGGCTGGATTTCACTGGCTTCTGAAACCAAATCTACCAAACCAAATGAGCTCGTGGTTCTCAGTAGGGACAGATGGGCGCTGTGTGCTGGGTTTGCCAGGGACTCCCCAGGCCAGAGCTTCCCCGTGTGCTCTCTGCTCCCCGGCACCTGCAGGAAGCCTCGCGACCTTCAGAGGCTCGGGGTCATCTCTCCCGGTCTGAGGCCTTCATGGCTACTCCAAGCATCACCCTGGGGACCACCTGAGAGACTGCCAGGCCACAGAAGGAAGCGTGGGCAGCAGTGGGGGCCTCCCCTACATTTCCAACACAGTTCTCCTTTCTCACACCCCTAACTCGGTCTTCCAGCCCCAAGGATTGCTCCATGCAGATCACCAGACCCTTTCTCTGCACCTTTCAGGTCTCCCTGACTTGCAGGTGTCTGAATATGTTTTCTAGAGAGTGTCCTCACCTGGAATTCAGCACACAGAAATCTGACTCAGTGTGTTCAAATCAAACGAGCTTTGTACCTCAGAGGCAGTTTGGCTCTAAATTGTAGAATTCTCCTTTTAAGATGCCTCAGGCTATAATGCTGGAGTTACTTCAAGGGCACCCTTCCATTCATTCATCCAACACTATCTATTTTCCAGAGCTTTCATCCATAGCGATAAATGGCCTAGACCTTCAGACCCAGGGATTGTACTTGGCCACCCAAACTGTGTCCAACAACAAGATCTTCTTCACTTTTCTCTTCCACTATGTGTCCACCAGCAAAAGTTTCTTCATGGCTTCCAGTTTGGCTTTCCTTCCTCAGCATTCCACAGATGTTGGTCCTAACCTTTCTACCATTATCTCCAGTGCAGATATGTGTAGTTCTCCTATCTCCAGGAGGATACTGTACATTTTTTTTTTACTTTATGGGAAAGCAATGTCAAAATCATGTTTAGCATTGGCATGTTTTGAAGTTGAAATTATGTTTATTTCCATTAGTTTTATTACAAGCTTCTCAATAGATTGTTAAATGCTTTTTACCTCTTCTTTACATCTCCACACAGATATACCACAAATGTATATGTATACACACATATATATGATATTCAGAATAATATCTTGCATGTACAAAAACACAAGATCATTTGGAAGTTTGTGTCATGTTCCATCTCTGTTTTGAAATAACCATAAATCCTAAATCAAAACTATCCATCTCTATAGTCTGAACACTGTATTAGTCACTATCTTTCTTCTGGAATAAAACACCCTACACCAGTGATTCTCAAAGGAGAGGTGTATTCAGGCTCACCGTTTCAGTGGGTGCAGTCCATTGCTGGCCGACTTCAGGGCCACAGTGTCAGGGTGGAAGAGCAAGGTTGAGTAAAGCTGCTCACCTCATGGCTGCCAGGAAGCAGAAAGAGAGTGGGGAGCTGAGGACAGAGGATAAGAACAGACCCCTCTAGGCCCAGCCCCAGTGAGTACCTCTAACAGGGTTCCACCTCCTCACAGTACATCCAGCTGTGAATGCTTCAGTAGATGAAGGCACTGATGTCTGCAGTGCTTTGTGATCCAATCATCTTTCAGGATCCCGCCAGTGAATGAGTGAGATTTTGGTGGGACATTTTAGGTCTTGCCCACAACATACACTATACCATCCGCATAGCTGAGCTACATAGATAATAAGACACTCTGGACATTCATTACCCTTGAATAAAGATTGTTTTAGGTCTTTGCCATAGTCCATTCAGTTCCTACATTCCCTGAAATTTCACACTTATCTATTCTCTACTCAATAGCTGGGCTGTGATTGATTTTTTTTTCAGCACATACAGCAGTAGATGAGGGAATTAATTAAGGGAAACCTAAAATACCTTCCTCATTTCGCTTCACATACAAGGGCTGTCATGCAGATGGCAGCCGCCCAGGAAGGAGGCTATTCCCACTCAGGGTGCACAGAATAGAACACACAGTGTGACTAGCCAGCCCCAGGGGTTTAGATCAAGAGAAAGTGCAGTTATGACCTAGCAAGTAAAGACTATTCAAAGACATCAGTGGCAGTTAACCTTACAAATGGGGAGCAAATATATTCACAGTAAAAAGAAAAATTAAAAACAAAAGAAAGTTAAAAGCGGAAACTTCATTAAGATGTCTGAAAATAATGGCATAGAAATAAACACATTTAGCAAACTTGTAATTCTACATATTCTACATTACCCTTTTAGTACTGTAATGAATTTCTTTGAGGATCTTCTCATAGATACACAGAAACTGCAAAAAATATTTTAAAGTACTTGAAGGCACACCTGGAAGGTCGTTTTGGGGGGCAGACCTATTTGAAATCTGTTTGGTCCCTGTAAAGTATATCTTAACATAGTGGCAGTAAGTTTGTGGTCACATATTGTTACTTAGGAGTAAATAAAATACTTTTATTTTAGAATACTTTTCCTCGTACTTTAAAAAAATTTAGGATGTAAATTATAAAAATCATTCCTGTGACAGGCATTTCTTGCTTTTCTCAATCCTAAAATGGAATTTTATACTTGTCTATCTGCGTGTTAATTGGCATGTAGTAGTTGTACCACTGATGGAACACAGTGTGCTATTTTCACACACACACTATGTAGTGATCGGAGAAAGGTGACTGGCACGTGGGTCCTGCACACTCACCACACCATGTGTTCAAGACTCAGAATCTCTCGCACTGTTCTGTAAGAGCTCGGCCACCACCCCTGCAGGCCGTCACTCCGGACAGTCTCCTATCTACACCACCTCAGCTTCTGTCATGATCTTGCTTTCTCACTTATTTCCTATGGAAATAATTTATGAGTTAATTAATATCTGCTTATACCATCTTATATTGACTTTCGTTAACTCTGGCTCATATTACCCCTATAAATCTGAACTTTTAAAAAGAAAAGAAAACCCCAGCACCCAGAACCACAGGAAAGAAAGACAGAGAGAGAAGAAGCGGTAGATAATGTGAAGACTATTCCCCATTCTCTTAAATCAAACACCCCAGAGGTCTTACAGCACTACCAGCCATTTTCACAAAGGCCTATAAACTCTGCATAACTTTGAGGACATCGTACACCTGTCCTCCGTCCCATCAGCTCTCTGAAGCCCAGCCTCACCCCACCCTGGCCTCCTGCAGGGCGACAATGATTAGTGCTTCCCCCCTGCTCTTGGTCTTTGCTTCTCATTTCTCCTGTGACTCTCCTACCCTGTAGGAGAGGATTGTCCCTACCCTGGGGCAATCTTTACGCAGACTGGGGGCACTGCACCTGTCCCCTCCTCCAGGACGGAAGAAAGGACTCCCACCCTCCCGTGAGGTCTCTGAAGATCCCTGCCCCTGAATTGCCCATGTTTGCCTGCTTTGGACCCAGGCCTGCCCGGAGAGCCCAGAAGGTAGACTGTGCTCACCATGCAGAAAGCACTCACAATGCTTGGGATGGAATATGTGGGTGTCTCTGGGTCCCATGGTTAACACTGCATCCTTCTCTTCCTTCTGGTTACAACTCCAACTGTGTGTGAATGTGCTTTGGACATGGGATGAAGGGAATTTTGCTGGTTTTCATCCCTAAAATTTCTGTCTCTCAATGAACTACAAGCTCCCTGGCAGTGAATTTGGCATAAGTGAGAAGTCCAAGAATTCTGTTCTTCACGGCCAGCCTGACCGTCTACAGAGCTCCTTGGTCTTTTCAAGCATTTGTGAGGTAAGTGAAGCCTGACTTCTTTGCTGCCTTCCTACCACAGCTGTGCTCGTGTCTTCAGGTTGCATCTTTCTCTCGTTTGGTGGGTCCCCCTTGCTTGCAGGGCTCACAGTGGAAGGAAATATCCCATCTTCTGTCTGACTTGGGGATCTGTGTATTTGGAGATGTCAAAGTTCAACTTTCAAAAAGTTACACGTGTGTTCTCTATGTCAGTAGTGGTTCAGGTTCTACAGGACAACAAAAACCAGCATCTTTGGGAAATATTGTTTATAACTAAATATGATCTTCCTGCTGCATTAAATAGTAAGCAGCAAAATCATGCATGTTAAGTAAATATTGAGTGTGCTGGCTGAGCAGTAACCCAGTTGAGTATTTTTCTCTATTTTTATGTTTTAAATATTTTTCTTAACGGCAGTTTTCATCTTTGAGAAATTGATGAGTACAGACCCCTGGCGCACAGCATCAGACTCACCATTTTGGGGGTCTGGGTCGCTCTGAAACCTACCCATGGGTTCCTAGTGATCCTTGTCCTAGTTATTTTCTCATCACTGAGTCATAATGCCCAACACCCACAAGTGACTCGCAGTTTGCAGAGGCCTCATCCCTAGTCTGCCGGCTCCAGGACAGGTTGGCTTGATGGCAGGACACGGAAAAGGAGAAACAGCTCAAGGCATTATAGGAGGAAACAGAAAGAGGTCGAGGAGGAAGGAGGGGAAACTGAGCCTTCCAGCCCCACGCCAGTGACCACCTCCCCCAGCCCACCTTTACCTTCCAGTGCCACATGCAGCTGTGAGCTCACCCACGGCATAACCTAGTGGTAAGTACCACACTCCACATCCAATTGCATCCCGAAATCTTCACCTAAGAGCACTCTGTGAAGCTTTGGGGCAACATCTAAACTAAGGGGTCCTGATTTTCAATAGTCAAACCACATGTTTGAAATAGGAGCTTCAAGCAGCATTTTCACTCAAGGGCACCACACAGGACACTCATGACAAAGTGGCGTCAAGCACGGGTGTGTCTGGTGGGTCAGCTCCACAGGACCAGAGGAGTAGAGAAGTGGACGTCTCTACAGCCTCCTTCAGCCAACTCCACTCAACAGCTGGCCAGGCTGGCAAAGGTGGATGCCACTGGGCTGCAGGCTGCAGGCCCAGTGAGAAATGCAAAAATTCTAGGTGAGATGTTTGTGCAAATCCAAGGAGGACAGAGATGCTGACGAGTCTCAATGCAGAGAAAATAGAAGTCTTTGACTTGCTTTCTTCTGCAGCGAAAACTCACGACTGTTTACAACTGCTTGATTTCTTATTTCTCAATAAACTCTTTAGGTAATTATCAACAAAATATAGTAGGCGCACTTTCAAGGTAAATAAAACTGGACTTTCATTTTCTAACCAAGAGAGGATGATTCATTCATAACCTACACAGGTCAGGTCATTTCTGCACCCCAACTGCCCACAGAAGTGAGGGCACCTGGGCAGAGGTGGCCACCATCACCCCGGCCACCCAAGGAAATGGCCACTCAGGAAGCTTCCTGGTCAAGTTGCTCATGACGCGAGACTTGGCCTCAGTGTCACCTAAGAGCTTCCAGAAAGGTCCCCACACTAGGCACCTGTGAAACACAGGGGTCCCTTCAGACCTGTGGCTTCTGCTTAGATGAGTTTCACTTACTTTCCATATCGCAGGTTTTCTTCTTATGCATCTAAAAGGAGCCAGCCGGTGACAAGCGGTGCACGGGCTGCAGGAGCCGTTCAGAGTTAAATAGTCTCAGCGTTTCGGGAGTGTGGCCTTCACATCCTTCGAAAGGAAAGCGAATTAATGCAAGAATGTTTCCGCATTTTCACCCATTTCACAGTATCGCAGAGAGGCTTCTGCAAGTTACTCTGCCAACGCTGGCATGTGGCTGTGCTGCGACTGTAACGTATTTTTACATTTCAACACTGAAAATAATTTAACATATGTTATTTTGTTTGCTTGCTACTACTCATCTAACATGAATTTTGGTCAAGTACGGCATTATGGTAGAATAATATTTTTATCAAATTAAAAAAACAGTGAGTTATGTTGTGGTGTATGCATAATTTATAGTTGCATCAAAATAAGCCTCAATATTTGATCATATGAAGAATGATTTCAAATATTTGGATGTGCACACATTTAGAAAAATAACCATTAACATTTTTGAACCAAGCTGGTCTGGAATCCAAACAGAACGTACCTCGGCATGGCAGGTCACGGCTACTGTCATCAATCAGGTCCATCCCAACAGACTTGGAAGAACTCTAGTTTTATACCAAAAAATGCTACTGAACTTCGGTAACACAATCCTTTGTGTTTTGATTACCATTTTGGTTCAAAATCAATAAAAATCTTTAATCAGATGATAGAATGGTTACATACCAAGAACTGTTACCTAAGGGAACTTGTAGTAAATTGCAATTATTAAAAACAACTTTTCTGGGCTGGAGATTTAGCTCAGTGGTTTCAGCGCCTGTCTCGCAAGTGCAAGGCCCTGAGTTCGATCCCAGTGACCACATACAATGCTGGCCGTGGAGATTCACGCCCACCAGCCATCAATGCCACATACCGCAGTGCCGAGCGTGGTGGCTCACACCTGTCATCCCAGCACTCGGGAGGCAGAGGCAGGAGGATTGCTGAGTTCCAGGCTTGCCTGGGCTACAGAGTGAGCTCAGAGCCAGCCTGAACTACAAAGCGAGACCCTGTCTCAAAAAGAAGAAGAAGAAAAAAACTTTTCTTAATTGAAAGCTATTATACATTGTTTCTATAAAACCAAGGGATAAACCAAAGGGATGAAGCAGTAGGAAGATGAATGAACTCAAGATCTACGTGGGGCATTAGACACAGCCATGTGCTGCAATTGGAAACTTCAGGCAGTGACACACAATAGTTGTCCCACCTTCATACAACTGCATGATGTCACAGATATCTAAGTTTGTGTTAAATATGTTCTACAATATTAGCCTGATAACAGAATTGCCCAACGATAGATTTCTTAGAATATATGCCCACTGTTAAGCAACAGATGACTTTGGAATAAATTAATAGTATAAATGTTACTTGTGAGAATCTTATTTTTAATTGAATAAGTTCGTATTTTGTAATAAATGTAAGGAAATTGAGAAAAGTTAAGAATTCACAGCATCTAAATTTAATCCCTTTAAACAAATTCAAAAGAATTTATGAAAATACTTGCAGGATAAATATATTTTAAGTGGAAATACACAGGAAAACATTTAGTCTGAAATATTTTAATATGAAAAATCATAAATGAGAATATTATCCTGTGAGAATAATTTGAGTTTAACTGCATTTCAGCACTCTATAAAAACTGTATTTTATCATCTGAAGAAAATCACAGTCAAAACATATTTCTTCCCTTTGTCAGCAGAAATTACTGAAGCAAATGATCCTGCAGAAGCAACACAATTAACGCCCAGATCTTGGCTTCCGGCGGCATCTGTAACACACGCAGGCAGGCTTCCGGGAGAACTGCCTGAGTCCAGGGCTGACGCGGGAAGTGCACATGACGAGGCTGTGTGCAGAAAACAAGGACACGTGAAACAATAAAGCAGAAGTGACAACAAAGCCCACTCGTGTGGCAGTTAGCCACAGGTCACGGGAGACGACAGAGGAGCTTTCGGTGGCTGAGTGCTTTGAGCAACACTACGAAGTAATATTGGAATAAAATGCAGACTGTAAAGCAGTCCCTAGACACATTGAAGCCTGCATGAACTGTTACGGTTTAAATCTACGTGTCCCCCAAAGCTTGTGCGCTTATAAGTGGGGCTTTAGGGGGGTGACTGGGTCACGGGGTGTGATATTATCAAGTGACACTGGTGTGTTTATAGCTAACTGTGATGTTGGGAGGGAAGCCTGGTGGGAAGAGGCGGGTCACTGGGAACATAGCCTGGAAAGGTCTAATTGTCTCCCCGCCCCCTTCCCTGAGCCGCCTCCCCCTCTCCGTCTCACCCTGCTTCTTCCCGGCTCTGCCATGAGCTGTTTCTCCCTTGCCCGAACACCCCACTGTGCTGCCCTGTCCTGGAGCCAACTGATTACAGCCTGAAATTTCTACAAATTGGGAGCCAAGGTAAACTCTCCTCCATCAATTTGTGGGCATCCTATAGTGTGTCTCAGTGATAATAAAAGTAACAAAAACATGAGCACACATATATACATACATGTACAAATGCTAAGCCTCTCATGCCAGGTATTTGACCCCAGCAGTATTCCTCCTACTTTGCAAGCACAAAGGCCTGAGTTCAATCCACCACACCACAAAAAAGAAAGAAAGAAAGTCGCTGAGCCACCGCAGAGGACTCAGCCGCCTCTCCCTTGAGCCCCCTGCTTCCCGGTGATCCGTACCCCTGCCCCGGCTGCCTTCTCCCGCACCTGCCTTCCACAGGCCATTTCCACCGAGGAAAAGAAATCTTACCTTTGTCTGCTATTCAGAACCTCCACTCTTCGACCCCTTTGCTGTTGCAAGTAAGAGACATCCCGCCAGCACTGAGGATTATATCCATATGAATCCAACAGAGAAACAGCAGGAAGACCCTTAGCACTGTCCAAGGGATCGCTGATGGTTACGATAAAAAGAAACTTGTGAAGGCGTTTAAGAAGAAATGTGTTTCCAATAGTACTGTAATCCAGCATCCAGAACATGGAGAAGTAATCCAGACCCAGGGTGACTAGCACAAGAATGGATGCCAGTTCCTAGTAGAGATGAGGCTGCCTGAGGACAAACGCCTGAAGGTTCATGGGTTTTAAATGCTTGTGACTCATTGATGCTTAGTGAGGATTTTCTTGTGATAGAAAGAAAAGAGAAAGAAAGAAAGAAAGAAAGAAAGAAAGAAAGAAAGAAAGAAAGAAAGAAAGAAAG
>PVIC010027396.1:0-23889 GCA_004025085.1 Thryonomys swinderianus
AAAAAAAAAAAAAAAAAAAAAAAAAAAAAAAAAAAAGTACCAATAAAGAATTTTTTTAGGAATCTCCACACTGACTTCTATAGAGGTTATACCGGTCTACATTCCCACCAACAGTGGAGAAGGGTTCCTTCATCTCTGCAGCCTCACCAGCATTTGTTGTTGGCTAATTTTGAGATAGCAGCCATACTTTGAGGAGTGAGATGGAATCTTAGTGTTGTTTTCATCTGCATCTCTCGAATGACCAGTGATGTTGAGCATTTCTTCATATGCTTCTTGGAGGCTTTCACTTCTTCTCTGAAAAGTGTTTGCTCATTTCAGCTATCCAATTTTGAATTGAGTCTTTAAATGTGTGGGGACTGATATTTTAAGCTTTTTATATATTTGAAATAGTAGGCCTTTGTCTGAGAGACAGCTGGTAAGGATTCTTTCCCAATTTGTTGTATGTCTTTTCAACTCTGCTGGTGGTTTCCTTTGCTGTGCAGAAGCTTTTAACAAAGAGAGATCCCACTTGTTGATTTCTTCTGCTAGTTCTCATGCTATAGAGATTTTATTCATAAAGTCTTTCCCTAAGCCAGTGTCTCCAGGAGTTTTACCTAACCTGTTTGACAACAGGTTTAGTGTTTCTGTTTTCTTTAAGTTTCTCATCCACTTTGATATTACATTTATAAAATCTCTCCCTAAGCCAAAGTCTCCAACAGTTTTACCTAAGCTGTTTGGCAGCAGTTTTAGTGTTTCTGTTTAAGTCTCTAATCCATTGTGATTTTAGTTTAGTACATGGTGAAAGAGATAGCTCTAGCTTTAGTTTTGGGCAGTTTAAAGCTCAATTTTTCCAGCACCATTTGTTAAAGAGGCTATCTTTCCTCCACTGAGGATATTTGGCTCTTTTGCCAAAGATGAGGTAGCTTAGTATATCTGGATTTGGTTTTGGATCTTCTAATCTATTCCACCGACCCTCAGGTCTGTTACTTTGCCAGTACCATACAGTTTTTATCACAGTGGTGTTATAGTAAAGTTTTAAGTTAGGGATAGTAATATCCCCCACTGTGTCCTTGTTGCTTAAAATTGCTTTTCTTATTCTAGGTCTTTTGTGATTCCAGATGAATTTTTGGATAATTTTCTCTAGATCTGTGCAATACACTGTTGGGATTTCAATCAGGATTGCATTGAATCTATACAGTAGTTGTGAGAGTATAGCCATTTTGATGATGTTGGTTCTTCCTGCCCAGGAACAAGGGATGTTTTTCCATTTTCTGATAACTTCTTTTTCCTTTTTTAGAATGCTGTAGTTTTCAGAGTAGAGGTCTCTCACCTCCTTTGTTAGATGGATTCCTAAATATTTCATTTGTGAAAGGGATCATTCCATTGTGAAAGGGATCGACTTCCCAATTTCTCTTTCGGTGAGTCTGTTGTTTGTGTATACAAAGGCTATTGATGTTTAAGCATTGACCTTGTATCCAGCTATACTACTAAATTTGGTGGTTAAGTCTAGCAGTCTTTTGGTTGAGTTTTTGGATCCTCTATATAGAGAATCATATCATCAGCGAATAATGACAGTTTAACTTCTTCCTTACCTATCTTGATTCCTTTTATTTCTTTGTCTTACCTAATTGCTATGGCTAATGTTTCCAGCACTATATTGAACAGGAGTGGTGAGAGCGTACATCATTGTCTTGTTTCTGAACTTAGTGTGAAAGATTTCAGTTTCTGACCATTGAGAATGATGCTAGCTGTACTTTTACCAATTTTTATGTGGGCCATTTGTCTTGAGGTGACATCATCTGGCTGTTCATCTGTACCCTTTGTAGTGCACTTGATAACAAATAGGTAAACATAAGTAAAATACTTCCCTGAATTCTTTGAGCCACCCTAGCAATTTAATGGGATGTGAAGAAGGTTTATGGGAACCCCAGTTTGTGTTCAGTTAGTCAGAAGCAAGGGAACTATCATAGGTGATTGGTACTTAAAGGAGTCTGACAGGTAATGTCAGAATTAAATTGAAATGAATTGAGTTGAATTGAATTGAATTGAATTGAATTGAATTGAATTGAATTGAACTGAACTGAATTGAATCAGAAAACATCCACCTGGCCTCCACTGGAAAATGCCCCTGTGGTGTGTGAAGATAAAACCTATATGTCTGATATGAGAAGTGCTGTGATAAGTGGTATGTAATGATAAGAAAAAGATTTGCTTTTATTTTCTTCCTTTTATTTCTAGTTTTTTGAGTTTTTATCAGAAATGAGTATTGAATATTGCCAAGTTCTTTTCTGTGTCTATTGAGGTGATCATGCAATTATTGTCCTTTATTCTATAAGTGATACATTATATTAACTTTAAAATATAAATCACTTTACATTCCTGAAATAAATCTCATTTGCCTTGGTATATAATGCTTTTTATATATTACTGGATATGATTTGCTAATATTTTATCAAGGATACTTTTGTTTGTATTTATGAGGCATAGTCTTCTTTCTTTGTGATGTTTTGTCTGAATTTGCTGTTAGGATAATACCAACCCTACTGAATGAGGTCGAAATTGTTTCCTGCCTCCATGTTTTCTGGAAAAAGTTGTAAAAGGTTGATATCATTTCTTCTTTCCCCAGTTTGAACTTTGTGAAGCCCATCTGGGCATGGGCTTTACTTGGTGGGAAAATTCTCATTTAATGATTCATTTACTAGTTCTGGTTTTGTACATATTTTCTGTTTCTCTTTTTAGTCACTTTTCTACTTTGTGTATTTCTAGGAATGTGTTCATTTCATTTTACATATCCATTCCTAACATAAGGTTGTGAAGAGTATTGCCATGTCCCTAAATCTTTAATTTGATAGTGGCACCTCCCTTTCTTGAGTTTGATAATGTCTCTGCATTTACTTTTTAAATTTTACCAGTGTACCTAAGATTTCTCAATTTATTTTATTTTTTCAGTGAACCCATTTTTAGTTCCATTGATTTTATCTATTTCTTTGATTTTTTTTTTTTTGAGACAGGATCTCTCTTTGTAGTTCAGGCTGGCCCTGAGCTCATTATGTAGCCCAGGCAAGCCTTGAATTCTAACTCCAGAGTGCTGTGATTACAGGTGTGAATCACCACACCCAGCACTGTGCTATGTGGTACTGATTGCTGGTGGGCATGAGTCACCGTGACTGGTATTGTTGTATGTGTTTACTGGGGATCAAACAAGGGACCTTGCACTTGCTAGGCAGACACCAGAACCACTGAGCTAAATCTCCAGCCCTCTATTTCTTTGTTTTTGATTCCATTAATTTTTTCTCTAATGTTTATTATTTTCTTCCTATTTCTGCCTTTTTAGTCTATTTTTATTTTTCTATTTTCATAAGGTGAAATGTTAGGTTACCTGAGATCTATCTTTCACTATGGATAGGTGTTTCAATTATAAATTTCCCTCACAGCTCTTTTATTTTCTTTCTGAATCATATTTATTCCTTCCCCTCATTACATTCCCACACCAAATTTCCTATGGAAATTTTCCACTCTATAAAAACTGTCATACTTTCTAGAGCTCATTTGCATCTACAGGTGTTCATGTCAAAGAGAAGATCTGGAATTTGCCTATCTGTGATCTATTGATTTCACTTATTAGTATATCCTCCAGGTGTCTCCATTTGCTCCTAAATGCATCGATCTTGTCATTCTTTATGGCAGAGTAATACTCCATTTTATAAAAAACCACATCTTCTTTATCCATTCTCCAGTTGATGGGCATTTGGGTTGTTTCCAAGATTGAGCTATCATGAACTGAGCTGCTATGAACAAGGGTGTACATCTGTCTTTCCAATGTGATATTTTAAATTCTTTTGGGTACATTCCTAGCAGTGGGATAGCAGGGTCAAATGGGACCCCTAGTCCTAGTTTTCTGAGAAATCTCCACACAGATCTCCACAATGGTTGCACAAGTCTGCAATCCCACCAACAGTGGAGAAGGGTGCCCCTCTCCCCACAGCCACGCCAGCATTTATTGTTGGTTGATTTTGTGATAGCAGCCATTCTTTGTGGAGTGAGATGAAATCTCAGTGTTGTTTTCATTTGCATCTCTCGAATGACCAGTGATGTTGAACATTTCTTCATATGCTTCTTGGCTGCTTTGAATAAAAGAGTATGTATAAAGGGGGTGGAGAGGTGTGGGTGGGTAGGGATATGGGTAAAAATGAGAACTAACTTGTGTCATATACTGGTACAAATTCCCCAGTTTTATATGTGATTGTGAGATGTATATAAATTGTACCAATAAATAATTCAATTTAAACAATAAATAAATAAATTTCCCTCACAGCACTGTTCCAGCAGCATCTCATGAATTTTATTAGTATGCTTTCATTCTGCTAAAAGTATTTTCAAATTTCTCATATTATTTCCCCTTTGACCTATGTATTGTACACATGCATACTGTTTAATTTGTAAATATTTGTGGATTTCTTAAGTTTTCCTCTGTTGTGGATTTATAATTTGATTCCATCTTTGATTGTGTGCCAGCATAAATTTCTGCCTAGATTTTTTTGATCACTTTTGAAGACCAAGACAGTGACCTCAGGCCAACTGTAATGCTGTTCTTAACTGATTGTTTGCCATTGAGATTGAAATTGTTTATGACCATTATCCAGGTAGGAAATTTTCCAAGTTCTGCTTCAAATGAAGTCATCACTTTCATGCCGGGGCTTCAGAGTTGCTGCTACTCATGACCTAGCCCATCTGGGTGGAATCATAAAGCTGTGGTGAAGTAACTGAAGAAGCCCAAGAAACTCCATGTTTTTATACATTCTCAATTTTTTTTTGAGATAGGGTTTCACTTTGTAGTTCAGGCTGGCCCTCAGCTCATTATGGAGCCCAGACAAACCTGGAACTCAGTAATCCTCCTGCCTCTGCCTCCCAAGTGCTGGGATTACAGGCGTGAGCTACCATGCCCGGCTTTATGGTATATTTTAAAAAGATAATTGTCCACTCTTAGCCTTGCTATTTTCAAGACTTGGGATTCAATCCAGGTCTCTTATACTGAACTCCATTCCCATCTCTTTTTAAATATTGAATTTTGAAACAAAATATCCTTAACTCTCTAAATTGCCCAGGCCGGGCTCAAACTTGTGATTCTCCTGCACAGAATTCTTTTTAGAACTCATCTTAAGAAAAAGTAGTAACAATTATTGCCATTTGCTAAGGGTTACTTTGTGGCAAGCACTTGCCATGCCTTATTCCATTCAGTAATAAAACCAAACTTATGAATTTCATTTTATAGATAAGGAAATCGAGGAACTAAATTTACTTCCTAAAGCTTGTGCATATAGGGGCAGGGAGTTGTAGGGTGGGAAGGGGAAGGGGGAAAATGAGAATTAAGTCATGTCATATACTGGTACAAGTTGTCAATGTTGAGTGTAATCGTGATGTGTATGCACAATGTAGCAATAAATATTCAAATTAAAAAAAGAGTTGCCAATTAAAAGACCTTGCAGACAGAATTTGAACCCAGAAATATATTCCATTTTATATGCTACAGTACAAAACCAAGCATTATCAACATGTTTCTAGCCAAGACACAGCTACAAGTTATTTGATAAACTCTGGACAAGAAACAGCTTTAAAGAAATACTACTAATATTTACTTGGTGTTATAGTAATGGATGAAAAAAATACCACATAACCGAACATAATTTCTACTGCCTACAGTTCTTTTATTTATTTGCCAGATAGTGTGTTTATGAATGATTTATGCCTAATCTAATCAAAAGTCTTAAAATGACTTTAAAAGTTTTTAAATGATTTAAAACATTTTGAGGTTTGTACATGATTGGAGATCAGATATGTTCAGTCCCAGAAAATGAAAATATATATGGGCAATTTTAATAACTTTCTAGGAGTTCATGAACTCTAAAAATCATAAACCTGTATGAGAATTTCTACTCTTATAATTAAGATGAAGCCTAAAGGAACTAACTGCTTGCTCATAAAACACTTTGGTCAAGCAGAAGAATTAAGACACCACCTAATGGAAATTCCCTTTTTCAGTAGGAAACCTACAGAGCTGTACATAGTGGCTCTGACAGACAATAGACTCATCAATTAAGATGGTATGCTTCCTTTGTTTTGTGTCCTTAGTTCTTGTCTCAACTCTTGGTACACAATATGTGTTCATATATGTTTGATTCATATACAAGTTATTGGTAAAACATATTATTGCAGGAGAATCAATTCCTTTCACAATAACAACCAAAAAAATGAAATATCTAGTAATCAATCTAACAAACAAGGTGAAAGACCTCTACTGTGAAAACTACAGCACTCTGAAAAAAAGAACTCAAAGAGGACATCAGAAAAAAGAAAGACATCCCTTCTTCCTGGGTAAGAAGAATCAATATTGTCAAAATGGCCATACTCCTGAAACTACTATATAGATTCAATGCAATCCCAATAGAAATCTCAACAGCATATTTAACAGAGCCAGAGAAAATAATCCAAAATTTTATCTGGAACCACAAGAGACATAGAGGAGCAAAAGCAATTCTAGGGAACAAAAACATGGAAGGGAGCATCACAATTCCCAATTTGAAATATACCACAAAGCCACTGTGATTAAAAAAAAACTGCATGGTACTGGCAATGAAACAGACCCAAGGATCAATGTAGCAGGCTAGAAGATGGACACACTACTCCAGAGATAATAATCTACCTCATTTTTGACATGGGAGCCAAACACCCTCAATAGAAGAAAGATAGCCTCATTAACAAATGGTGCAGTTAAAACTGGGTTCCAATTTACCAAAGTTTAAAGCAAGATCTATGTCTTTCACCATGCACCAAACTAAAATCAAACTGGATTAGAAACCTAAATATTACACCAGAAACACTAAAGCTGTTAGAACATAGATTAGGTAGAACTCTTGAAGACGTTGGCATAGGGAAGGACTTTATGAACAAAACCTCAATGGCACAGGAACTAGCAAATAGAATCAACGATTGGAATTTCATCTCATTAAAAAGCCTCTATACAGGGCCAGATATTTAGCTCAGTAGTTCCAGCCTCTGCCTAGCAAGCGCAAGGTCCCTGGTTCAATCCACGGTAAACACATACAACAGTACCAGGTGTGGTGGTTCACACCCACCAGCAATCAGTACCACATACCACAAAGGCTGGGTTTGGTGACTCAAGCCCAGCACTCGGGAGACAGAGGCAGGAGGATTGCTGAGTTTGAGGCTTGCCTGAGCTACATAGTGAGCTCAGAGCCAGCCTGAACTACAAAGTGAAACCCTGTCTCAGAACAAACAAACAAAAAACTTCTACACAGTAAGAGAAACCACCAGTAGAGCAAAAAGACAACCTTCAATATGGAAAAAAAATTTACCATAAAGAACTTTAAAGCATCAGCCCTCCCCAGTTTAAAGACCCAATTCAAAAATGAGCATCTGAAGTGAATAAACCTTTATCAGTTGAAGAATTAAAGGAAGGTGAAAAGCTTATAAAGAAATGTTCAGTATTGCTGGTCATTCGAGAGATGCAGATGAAAAAAATACTGATATTCCATCTCACTCCACAAAGAATGACTGCTATCATGAAATCAACCAAAAACAAATGCCAGCAGATAAAGGAATGCTGGGAATAAAGAAACCCTTCTCCACTGTTGGTGGGAATGTAGACTGGTGCAACCACTGTGGAAATCAAAGTGGGGATTTCTCTAAAAATTTGAATTAGAAATCCCATTTGTCCATGTTATTTGCCTGCTATGTATATATATGAAAGAATTAAAAGATTTATATCACAGCAAAATATGTGCAGGAGCTCAGTTAGTAATACTAAATCTTGGAAACAGCCCAAGTGTCCAACAACAGGAGGCTGGATAAAGAAGATAGGGGTTTTTAAAAAAAATAAAATAAAATATTACTCAGCCATAAAAAATGATAGTCATTTATATTCAAATAGTTGTACCTTGAAAACATACCCAAAAGTGAAATAAATAGGACACAGAAGTGTAAATACCATATCATTTCTCTAGTATGAGAAACTGTAAGTGTAAATGAGTTCCAAAATGTTTGATAGGTATTGTGAAATAGGAAGAAAATGTTCAAAGGGTATGGAGTAGGGGAAAGTAAAGAAAGGGGAAACTTTTGATGATAAAATAAGCTTTTTGTTTTGAAACAAAGCTTATGCAGGATAGGGTTTGTAGGGAGGGCAGGGAAATGGGAAAAATGAAAATCAAGGTATGTGAAGTACAGGTGCAAATTCTCGATGTTGCATGTCTTGGAATGTATATATAAAATGTACCGATATAATCAATTTAAAAATAAAACATTTTATTAAAAAAATGGGATGAGACAAAATGTAAATAATCTAAGAAGGCTAACCTTAAGGTTCAAACTTACATAAGAGTTAAATCCTTTATTTAAGATTCTTTGGTAGAGGACGGGATGCTCAGTCACAATGTGGAATTAGGGTTTTCAAAAACAGAAATTTGCCTGAGTCTAGAGTTAAGCAGGATTTCAGTCAGTGTAGTGCATTTATGAAGAAACTGGTATACGAAGAGTGAAAGAATAACCCACTTGTGATTTGTGAAGGAATTTGTGAGGCCACATAGCTAAAAAAGACAACCCTCAGAAGTGCTAGAATACCTTGGTATTTCCCATATCTTCGGAAATTCATTTTGCTTCATGGAGACTACTTATTTACTTGATTCATAAGAAGCTTCTACAGGCAAACACTTAGGAAAAGTCAAAAACAAGTATGAGGGTTACACATATTCAGAGTACTCAAACCTTCCTATCCATGGAAAGCTGTCATGTGTAGCCAGTATACCTTCTGGGCCTCAGGTTATTCGATACTCTTTCAGGTGTTACTAAATATATCACATTAAACCTCCAAGCTTCTGTTTTGTATAATTAACAATGGCGAACATTTACCACGGAGTAACTAAATTACAAGCATGGTTGTGAGCTCCCCAGAGGTAATTTCTGTGGCCAATGTAGTGTTGGAAGGGGTTCATGAAACAGCATTGGTCTGTTATGAAATTTGAGGGGTTGATTGATCTTTAACTGCCAGATCAGTGATGGCGAACCAACCTATGGCCTACCACACCAGGCTGTTTTTTTAGCTCATCCATTACTTTCTTCCCTACAGAAATGTAGTATGTAGCCTATTATAAATACCTATCTTTGTCACTTTATTATCACTACGACAAAATACCCAACACCTACAACTTAAAGGAGGAGAGATTTATTTTGTATCATAGTGTCAGTATTTTCAGGCTGTGGTTGGCTAGCTTCAATGCAGAAACAGCATTGTGGGAGGGCCTAGGCAAAGAAAAGCTGTTCATGACATGGTAGTCAAGAAACAGAAAGAAAAGGAAAAAGACAGAGAAGATCTATCCTTCCAAGTTTATGTCTCCATAAACTTGTGGTCAGCCTCTTCCAACCAGGCTTATCCTCCTAACATCACACTCAGCTATTGTACCTACATGATCCAACCACCTTCTGAAAGCCCTGCCTCTGAGTGCATGGCAGTTTTGTAGTTATTATTCACCTAAAACAAAACAAAACTTAATAAATATGTATTAAATTAAACTAAAGCAATTTGAATAAGTTTAGATAATTTTTGATGGCAATATTATTTTCCAAGAGTGAAGAACTGCCATTCTGATGGAAGGAAAGACATGTCAAGAGGTAAAGACTAAATAAGAACTATCTTTTTTTAAAGTAGGGATATTGGGGTAGTCCACAAATCTTTCCCAAAAACTTTATTTTCCCTTTTTTACCGTCCCAGGATTGGACCTAGGTTCTTGTACATGCTAGGTAAATATTTTTATACTGAGCTACATGACCAGCATAAAAATGCTTTTACAGCTGTATTTGTAGCGCTTTAATTTTCTATACAATCAGTTGTTTCCTGCCAAATGGACTTGCTGTGCTTATGAATGTCTGTCTTCAAATAAATAAGCAAACGTGAAGATGTTTCATATTTATGTTTGTGTGTGCTATCCCCCTCTAGGAAAGGAGAATGTGACAAACATATTCTAGTTGGCCCTCATTATTCCAACTTCATGGGCCTGTATAATCTCCTGCTCTTGAGTGTGGGTAGGATCTGATTCTAACAAATAGAATATAGTAAAGGTAATAGGACATAACTTCTGTTGTTATGCTACACAAGATTTATCTCCTGATTGCTTTGATAAAACAAACTGTCATGTTGTAAGCTACCCAAAGAACTGAAGGTGATCTCCTACAAACACCCAGAAAACATCTGAGGAATTGAGTCCATTGACCCCTGTGGAAATGAACCCTGCCAACTAACATGTGGGTTTAGAAGTAGATCCTTCTTCATTCTAGTCTACATGTAAGACCCTAACCCTGGCTGACACCATTAGGGAAGCCTTGTTAGAGACTCTACAGTAGAAGCCTCAGCTAAGCCAAGCTCACATCTCTAATCCACAGAAACTGTGAGATAATAAATGTGCATGGTTTCAAGCAGCTAAATTTGCAGTAAATTGTTATGCAACAATAGATGATTAGTACAGAGGGAGATCATTTTTTATTTTCCTTTTATCAAATAATCTTTGTATCATTATAGTCCATGTGTCTATTTAGTTCTAGGACTCAAGAGCAACAAGAGAAAACACTAGCCAAAGTGATGGGTTAATTTCAAGACTAATAATAGCCATTGAGAGCTGCTAGAATCCCAGTAAGAAAATGGAAATGTTTAGTCACTGAAAGAAAAAAAGAAGGAATAATAACAAAACTCTGTATAGATGGGGAATACATCTTTTAGACTCTCCTCTAAAGATTCCATTTCCAGGCAAGATAGAATAATGGGGTCTAAATTTAATCTACACACTGCAACAAATAAACTATAGACAGGCTTTACAAAGTAACACTTTGCAGGATATTGTGCATCTGAAAATCAAGATAACAATCCATGATAAATGGAAAACAAAGGAGGTAAGTTCTAAAATTTCCCAAGGTTATAGCCATGAGAGATTTTCTGGGTCATGCCTTCAAGAGGATAGATACAAATAGACTTGAATGATTTCTTGAACCAAAGAGACAAATCTAACAATCTGGGAAGGCCAAGTTGGCTAAAGTTCTCATGACAGAGTAGCTGAGGGGAAGCAACTACACACAAAGAGTGCTCCATGGATCTGTACCAGGACTCCTGGAATATTGAGATGGATAATGACCAGTGCCTGTGTGGGAGGAAACTACCTGAAGCCAGTGGGGGGGGGGCATTCAAAAGGATTAGAGGCAACATCCAAGGCCTTTTCACAGTGTTGATAATAGCTCCTGATCCTATCTCAACCAGAACAAAAAGCCCCAGGATTCACACTGGGCATTGCCTTAGGTACTCAGAAGAGTGTTGAATCAGTAGTGATGAATAATTAGCTCTAGAATAAGCATACCTCTGATGCTTATTATCAAATCTTAAAAGCAAGACTCAAAATAATCAGTTTCCAAGTAATAACTGCATACTTGAACAGGCTCAACTATAATTTTAGGATACAAAAATATCTGGCACACAAAGAGGTAAAATTCACTATATCTGGCATCAAATATAAAATTACCAAGAATAATCAGGAAAATATGCTCCAAAATGAGTACAAAAATTAATCAAAACTGGCACAGAAAAACATAGTGGTTAGCATAGTAGAAATAGACATCAGAAAGATTTTGTAGCTGTATCCCTTATACTAAAGAGAGAAAAGTAGATACATGAAAGATATTAAAAGGCCCCAATAACACTTTTACAAATGAAAAGTTAAATGCATAAGATGAAAAAGTATACAAATGGGATTAATGTCAAATCATGCATTGCAGAAAAAAATTAGGAAACTTAAAAACATAGGAGCAAAACTCATCCAAACCGTAACATAGAAAAGAGTATAAAAAGTTCCCTAGAATAAAAAGATAAATTCATAATGACAAAGGTCAACTCATTAAGAGAACATAGCAATTCTAAGTATATGATTAATAATATATTAACCAGGATATATTTTTAAAAACCTGACAACTTCAAAGACAAACAGAAAAATTAATAATTATAGTCTAATATATCAGAACTCTTCTCTCCATAACAACTATTACCTAAATTTTTGTCAGTATATCTTTTTTATATATGGTTACTATACTGTTGGATGTGAATTCCTAAAATTTTATATGTATGGAAATGATTGATTTCTAATTAAATTATATTGTGGTCAGAATATGTATTAGGCATCCTTTGAATCATGTCATGCTCAACATTTTGGAAACCTATGTTTCCAAATATAGCTTATTTTGGTCAATATTTTATATGTGCTTCAAAACAATGTTTATTTTGCTATTTTTGGAGTAGAAGGCTTTATAATTGTGCATTTGGTTGCTAATATTGATCAAATACATTATATGCTTTCTGATTTTCTGTCTTCAAACTCTATAATTATTGAGAAAAGAGTTCTGATACACTATACTGTAATACATTTGAGCAAAGAATGTGAGAGAGATTAAAGAACATACACAGAAAGCAAAGAAACAAATGAAAAGCATTAGGACAATTCAAGTTAAAGCTACAGCAAGGTATCACTACATATTAATTAGAATAGTTGGCATTCAAAAGACTGACCATGCTAAGTGTTGGTAATTGTGTGGAACAACATGAACCTTCAGAACCTTCAGACACCAGTAGTGAGAATATAAAATAACACAAACATTTTGCACAACAGTTTAACAACTGAAAAGCTAAATATGTTAGCTAAGTGTGGTGGCACATCGCTGTAATCTCAGAACTTGGGAAACTGAGGCAGGAATCTTGTGCATTCAGACCTAACCTAGGAAACTTAATAAGATCCTGTTTCAAACAAACAAGCAAAAACAACTAATCATAAAATTACTATATTTCCCCCAAGAGAAATGAAAGCGTACCCTTATAAAAAGATTTATCGAGGCCAGAGATTTAGCTCAGTGGTTCTGTCACCTGCCTAGCAAGCACAAAGTCCTAAGTTCAATCCCTGGTAACCACATACAACAGTACTGGCTGTGGTGACTCCTGTCCACCAGCAATCAGTACCACACACCACAATGCTGGGCGTGGTGGCCACACCTGTAGTCCCAGCACTCAGGAGGCAGAGGCAGGAGGATTGCTGAGCTCGAGACTAGCCTGGGCTACATAGTGAGCTCAGGGCTAGCCTGAACTACAAAGTGAGACCCTGTCTCAAAAAAAAAAAAAAAAGATTTATCACGTGAATATTCAAAACAAGTTACTTATAATAGCCAGGAAACAACCCAGTTTTTCTTCAGCTCATGAACGGACAAACTGTAGCACATTTATTAAATAGAATACTGCTCAGCAATATAAAGGAATGAACTATCAATACAAGCAATAAGCATAGCATGGAAGATTCTCAAGATACTTATGTTGAGTGAAAGAAGCCAGAGGAAAAAAGGGTACATGTGTTGTGATCCCAGAACAAAGTCCCAGAACAAAGATACCTCTATCTAGAATTCAGACTGTCCACGTTAACCCATGACAAATTATTTGGATGCAGAAATTCTATCTAGGACCTTGGCTTTATTTGAAATTTGCTCATATCCATTTGCATAAAACTCCAGAAAATGAATGCTAATCTGTGGTAAAAGAAAGCAAATCAGTGGTTTCTTGGGGGTAGTGCAAAAGGTAAAGAGAAGTGGAAAAGGTGGATTATAAAGGAATAAGAGAAAATGTTGAGAGATGATACTCATTATCTTGAATATGGTTATGGTTTGGTAGGTATGTACATATGTTAAACTGCAAAATTACATGCGTGAAATATATGTACTTTGAGTCATCATAAAGCTATGTGTTACAAAAGAACCAAAAAATATTGACATTGAACATTTTGATAGAGGGGAGAAAGAGCCTGTCAGTGTGACATTCAGCAAAGAAAACATATCCACAGCTCCTTGCAAGAGAAGAAAATCACAAAATATTTTTGGCTATCAAAAGAGAGAATTCTGTTTAATTTATTTGGCTATTACTGTGATTTATGTTAAAGGTAAAATAGGAAATATCCAAAGGGAATTTTGTGTGGGAATGTAATGAGGGGAAGGAATAAATATGATTCAGAAAGAAAATGAAAGAGCATACATATAAGGGGTGAGGGGTTGTGGGTGGGTAGGGACGTGGGTAAAAATGAGAATTAGCTTGTATCATATACTGGTACAAATTCCCCAGTGTTGTGTGTGATTGTGAGCTGTATATAAACTGTACCAATAAAGAATTCAAATATATATATATATATATATATATATATATATATATATTCCTTAAAGGAATCCCTGATAGATCAGTATGATGAACCCTACATGGAAAAGTGCTTACTACAAAATCTAGATTTACAAATGGGTCACATTTTGCTCCTAAACTATCTAGAGCTCTGTCTTTAATGCATCATTAATTATAGAAGGATGATTAGAATATATCTGCCATAAAGGAGCATCCAAATCTTTGAAATTAAGCCAGACCACATTTTGGGTGGGGTCCTGTCTCCTAGCAGTGTTAAGAACTCTCCACATAATATTCCTTCAAAATAATTACTATTATCCCCATTTGGCAGATAAAAAGATTGAGGTATAAGAATAGTAATTTCTCCTGGCTCATTCTTTGTGTAACAAAAGTCTATTATATATAGCCTAGATGAGTGATAGTAACTCTATTTTTCCCTTTCAGTTTATTGGTACTCTTCAAGTATACATTATGATCACATTCATCTTTGGGGAGTGGTATCTGTACATGATATATCTTGGGTCTTATTTTTTCCCCATTGCCTTTTCTCCCCTCCCATTTAAAAACTTTTTTCCATATTTTCCTTCTTTTCTCATATCTTTTTCTTCCCTTCTTCCCTCCCCCACTCGGTCCCTAGATGGTGACTCCTTCAGAGCTTTCAATGATACTGGCAGCCTGCCGTGGCATGCATACCATAGGTTTGCCACTAGGGGCCTAGATTTTAAAGTCAAGGATATTCACAGAAGAAGAGTAAGAATTAATGATTATTGAAGAACAGGCCCTGTCCTGACCTATTCCCATGTTATTGTATTTCATGATAATAAAAACCCTTGAGGGTAGATTTTTATCATTCCTAACTTACAGATGGAGAATACAAGCCAAAACCCAGGTATTGCTAGTGAGTCACTGAGGAGGAAGAGATAGATTTCAAAAATAACATCATAGACAAATCCGGACAGACAGATGAGTTTTCAAAGCAAAAGAGATGAGAACCAGAGTGATGGCAGAGGTGCAAGGCCTACAACCTGAAGCTCAGAGACAGTTTTCCAGAAGATATTGTTTCTCTGTTGCTGTCTTTTCTTTCCATTCAGTGTAATCTTTATGTACTGCAAACATGTACGTTTTTTCGATAGAGCCTTGGAGCCAACTCTTCTATTTTTCTCGGTGGTGGGGATTGAAACCAGGGCCTTATTAATGCATGTAAAGCATATGCTTTACTACTGAACTGTACGTCCAATCCATTCCTTCTCATTTCTTCAAAAAATAGAGGCAGTTTCTGGAAATGTTCTAATAGATTCATAGAGAATATCTGTGATTAGGTCTGAACTAGCCTTCCTTTCTGTCTCTTAGTTCTTTGCCACAAAAGTATTGAAAGTCCCAGAACAAAGATACCTCTATCTAGAATTCAGACTGTCCACTTTATCCCATGATAAATTATTCGGATGCAGGAATTCTATCTAGGACCTTGGCTTTATTTAAATTTTTATCATACACCAGGCAAAACATAAAATCTTTGAAAATAATCTCCCAAGGAAATTTTTCTCATCACTTCTTAGGTTTGAAGATCAAAAGCTTTACCTCCAAAATGAGAAAATCTCTGGTTACCAACAGGAATTTATAGCATATTAAAGAGTATTGCCTGTAAAGAGTTCTCTTCACTTAAGAAGAAATTTCATGCAAAAAAGGAAAATTCTTTGGGTTCAGTTTCGTTGACCATTAGAAAATATGCAGACATATCTTACAGAAATTGGCACAATAAGAGAATCATCCTATAGAACATCAAATGGTACTAATTTTTGAGAGTAAACTAAGTGACAAAAAATTATATACGTGTCCTTGGTTAATCATCACAACAATCAGGTAAGTGTGTCACTGCCTTCATTTTCAGAGAAGCACATCATATTCAGAAGCAACATGTAACACCTTCAAGTTTATGCAACCAATATCAGAATGAGAATTTAAGCGCAGCTTTGCTTGTCTCTAATTACCATATCACACTGCCACTGCAGTCATAGAGAAAGGATCATTTCCGCTCTATTTCTCCTTTTCTGAGTGAACCTGTTTTGGAAGGTGTAAATTGAAGCAATGTGTGGCTGAAATCACAATACATTTTCTAGTTAGGAAAAATCATCAAATATCATCTCAAACCTAAATTAAGAGCATTGGCTCTGGAGGAAAACACTTGTGCAGTTATACTTTGGGCTCTCTTTCTTCATCTACAAATTTGGTCTGATGGTAAATAGTGGGAAAATGTGGACTTTGAAATTAGTTCTTGTCACTTCAAGAAGGTATGAACTGGTCCACCTTTAGCAAAACAATTACATATCACATTTTGATGTAATTTTGAAGGTGAATCTAACCAACTGACCTGAATGTGATTTAGGAAGGGCTGCATCCAGGATCTGAGAGGCCTTCCTGCACAGCAGTGTCAAAGGCCCACCCAGGAACTTTGATGAAATGGCTGATAGTTCTATCTTCTGCTCAGGGCTTAGCATTAATAAATTCTATATACGGACCATCTCATACTATAACTTGATGAGATGAGCAGTGGGGCAGAGAGAATTGGAGTGTTTTGCCTAAGGTCATAGTTAACAGCAACAGAATCCAGATTCAAAACAGGATAGTGTAGTGCTCGCTTTGGCAGCACATATACAAAACAGGATAGTGTAACTTCAAAATCTCACCCTCGCCATACTGTTAATGTTTCTGAAAGTATGTATGCCTTAGAAATTCCCCAAAAGGATCTTCTTATGGAGGGGAGAGGCCTCAAATCACAGATCCTTGAGCTTCATTCAGTCTCACAGCAATATGGTTGAATCAGTTGTACTTGAAAGTGTGAAAACTATAATGCTCTTCACGAATCCCTGCTCCTTGGCTGGGTAGCCCAGAAGTACTTGCTCCTGTTTCTCCTTCACTCATGCTGTCATGCAAATAACTACTGGACACTGTCCAGAGCTGTACCAGTAGTGTACTACTTTTTTTTTTTTTGAGACAGAGTCTCGCTTTGTAGTTCAGGCTGGCCCTGAGCTCACTATGTAGCCCAGGCAAGCCTCAAACTCAGCAAACCTGCCTCTGCCCCCTGAGTGCTGGGATGACAGGCATGAGCCACCATACCCGGCACTGTGGTATGTGGTATTGATTGCTGGTGGGCATGAGTCACCACACCCAGCATTGTATGTGGTTACTGGGGATTGAACTCAGGACCTTGTGCTTGTGAGGCAGGTGCCGGAACCACTGAGCTAAATCTCCAGCCCTCCCTTTCCACACTTTTTGCAAATTGTTCCTTTAGGAAACCTTCTTGGACTCATTGTAATTTGAATGTATCATCTAATTCCTGTTGAGACCCTGATTGACACACCTGATGGAAGTGACAGATAATAAAATGGATATTAAGGGATGGTAACCCCATGTCATTGCCATTACCCTACCTAATCTTCCTAACCTGGGCAGATCCAAAGAAAACACATCTTGTGGTCACTTATTTCAATTTAATAAACATTTGTAGAGGGTCTACTGTGTGTTAGGATTTGCCTGGAATCATAGACAAGTTGCTGAACTGTTATGAATTTACTTTTTTCCCTTTCTATGAAGTATGAATATTTTTCATCTTAATTGTAAAGTTTTCCTTAGGATAACAGACTATTCTCTAGAAATCATGACAGGAGAAGCATTTTGCTCATTTTTTTCTAAGAACTTTCCACAGTGCCTGGTTCTTAGTAGGACTCCAAAGAATGCCATTGAAATGACTGATTATCTAGATGGATGGCTTATGAATAGATGGAAGGACAGATGGAAGAGAGATGGGTAGAGTGATGGAAAAAAGGAAGATGGCTAGGTTTTGTACATTTAGATATGCTATAAATGTGTGATGTGTTAACTTCCTCTTCAATGAACTTTGAGCACACAAAGGACAAACATCTTCTGCACTGCTGTTTGAAATCTATCCTTCCACTTGAAAACCGAGAAAACTGAGAAACAGGATGTAGTCCAAGTCTGTCACATTCACATGAGGGTCACCCTTCTGCAAAAGATGAAAAAAGTCCATACTTCTGCAGAGAATTTTACATTGATTTTAAGACTGTCAATCGAACTGCCTCCCAGTACTTGTACTAAGCCTTAAAATGAGCTCAAATACTCAGTGACTTTCAAAGCAGTATTTTAATGAATTATAGTGAATGCAAATAATCAGGAGCATATGGATCAAATTTACTGTTAGGGACAAGCATCTAGACATTTAGGGAGAAAGTATGTCATTTGAAATATATCATGAATTTTGTCCAGTGTAGAAAATTTAAAACAAAATTCCAAACTGTACATTAATTCAGATCTCTGATATGCCCAGTCAATCTTCATGAAGAGATGAAGATAGGTTATTTTTATATTTAAAATCAAATTCTCAAAAGCTGCTAGGAATTAGAGGGCTAGCCTCCAAAACTTGCCTTAACCAGCTATTGTGTGACTTTGGCAAAGTTGCTTGCCTCTGTAAGACTGTTTCACAGCAATTAAAACTAGATAATACCGCCGCGCGTGGTGGCTCATGCCTGTAATCCCAGCACTCTGGAGGCAGAGACAGGAGGATTGCTGAGTTCGAGACTTGCCTGGGCTACATAGTGAGCTCAGGGCCAGCCTGAACTACAAAGCGAGACCCTGTCTCAAAAATAAAAACAAAAACAAAAACAAAACAAGACAAAACAAAACAAAAAACTAGATAATACCTTGCATATTCACCTGACTGCTGTGAGGACTGGATGAGGTGACTTAGGACACAGAACTCAGTGAGTAGATTCTATACAGACCAAATTATTATTTGGTAGCATGCACACAGTAGATTTCTATAAATATTTGCTCTATACATAAGGATTAATTTTAATTAGGAAATAAATGGTATCTTTTTTCTTTATGTTTCCCATCTGTCATAACATACTCAGTTTGGAATTCACTTGACTCTTCCCCTCTTAGCTAAATTGCATGTGAATGCTTGTTGCTGTTTTTGACATAATTTTCTTCAGACTCCCATATCCTGCAAGTAGCAGTGATCAATCCTTATTCAATTAATACAAAGAATTTCCACTTTCATCCTTCTAGTGTAATTTAGTACAATATATTCTGCCAATTATTTGCTAACCAGCTCTGACCTGGGGCAGTAGAAACTGCATGTAGCTGCCCCAAACTGCACTAACCTGTTGAAGAACATTGACACAGTGCAGTGTTGATTTATGCTTGCTGTTCAGCAGTATAATCCTTTGACCTAAAGTAACCTGGTGAATGGAAGGGAGCCATTCACAAATTCTAGCAGCTCTCCTGTCCAACATTCTTTGTTCTTTCCCCAAACTGAAAGATAAAATTTTTCATTTGTGGTTATTTTTTCAAGCTTGTGTCTCTGCCACTTCTTCACTCTTATAAAGAGATATTTTTAAATGTTTTATTGTTATATTAGATATAGAGAAATGTCACAAAAATAGTAAAAGCAATTTCCATATGCTCTGCATCCATGTTCTACTAATGTTAACCTCTTACATAATAATGATACAATTATCAAAACCAAGATACTGACATTGTCACAATGATGTCAATATCTAACACAATATTTGCATGTTACCAATTTTCCCACTGTCAATTTTCTGTTCCAGGATCCAAATGAGTATCCCAAATTTCATTTAGTCATGAAGTCTCCTTAATTTCAAGTCTATGACATTTCTTCTCTTTTCTTTGTCTTTCATGACCTGGCACTTTAAAAACTATTAATCAGTATTTGATATAATATCCCTAATTTGAAGTTATTTAACATCTCATGACTATATCAGAGATTAGAAGTGATGTTATACCTTTCTAAGTATATCCTATCAAGGGATACACGTTATGAGTATGTCTTACTGCTAATATTAACCTTTATCACTTGATTAAGGTGATATCTGCTGAGTTTCTTTGCTGTAAAATTATTGTTCTTCTCTTTGTGGTTAATATATCTTGGGAAATATACATTTATACTGTGAAAATACCCAGATTTCCCTCAAACTGGTATGAGCTAATTTTAGTACCCATTGGTTATTATTGTGATATTCTAGTGGTGATTTTCTGTTTCCCTCATTCCTACATCTATTAATTGGAATTCTTTAAAGAAGAATTTTCTCCTCTCCTTCATTTGTTTATTCTATCATTTATTCACATCAGTGTAAACTCATAAGTATTTATTTTATCCTGTGGTTAATGATTGAATACTATTGTTATTCATTTTGCCAATCACATTGCTTCTGCTGTTGCCATTGGACACTTTTTAAATTGGTTTCTGTGCTCTTTCAATAGGTCCCATACTTAATGTTTTTAAAATTTCCTTATTTTTTGATGCCATAAGATGCTCCAAACTTACCTTGTGTTTTCCTTTTTCCAGCTCTAGAATCAATCACTTCTCCAAATCAAGATCTAGGTGCTAAGGTATGTCACTAATTCTAGGTCATCTTGGTGCACAGAATTAGGAAATATATGTATATGTAACAACTGACATATACATATAGATTTCTATATCTATTTCTCTGGATAAATACAGTAGCCCCTCAGTATCTGTGGAAAATTATTTCCAGGCCCTCCACAGATAACAAAATCTGAAGATGCTCAAGCTCCTTATACGGAATTTGCAAAGAACCTACAATGTGATCAAAATATACAGGAGTTTAAATTTTAACCAAGTAATTTCATTAAATGCACATCAGTCTCCTCAAAATACCCACCTGTCTTCTAACGCACTTATCTCATGGGTCTTGCCTCTTTCTGAAGCAGTTCTTGAAGTTTCCCTTCATGAGTGTCTTTACAAGAGATGATTGAAACTACAGTGCATGCTGCCACTGAGTGCCATCCAACAGAAAAGGAGCTCATAAAAAAATTGTAATGTGTTCTCATTCACCTTCTAGACTGGATTGAGAACTAGTATGGGATAAGTGTGTTCAAAGTGAAAAGGATTACTCTGAGGAGTATTGGCAACACTGTGTATTTTATTAGAATAATTTTTGAAAATTTAAGAATTTACCATATACATAGACCACATTGTATACATAGGCTCTCCTGTATAGTTTCTTCTCCTCAAACTTCTTTGTGCTATTTAGATTTGAACTCAGGGCTTTGTACATGCTAGGCAAGTAATCTACCATTGAGCTACATTCCCGGCCCTCCTACATACTTTAAACCACTTCTAGATTACTGACTCAGTGTAATTACTAGTAAATAATTGTTACACTGTGTTGTCTAAAGAATGATGAAAGGAAAAGAAGACTACATACTCAGATCAGACAGTTATTTCCTCAAATATTTCAGTCTGCTGTTATTTGAACCCACAAACGCAGAACACACAGATATACAGATACAGAAGTTCAACTTTAACTAAAATCCATGAGTTCACACATCCATAGCTAGGATTCTAATCCAGTCCCACGGCTTTACCCCCTTTCCTTATTTGTTTCTTATCTCTTAAGCAGTGAAGACTGGCTCTTGTTTCTATAAAACATATGCTTATTAGTTCAACCCTAAAATCCATATTTCAAAAAATTTCAGCATTTCTTGTGAAAGCCAGATTTGTTAAATAAAGTATAGTATTTGTATACCATTCTGTCTCTTGCTTTGCAGTATTTGCACAAAACCCTATTTTCCAAAGTATTTAGAATAATTCTCTTTTTCCATGTCTTTAAGTAAGGTTATGTTGTTTATTTGTACTACAGTTAGCTTCATCTGTTTTTGTTTGTAGTCCATTTGGAGATGTGGTCCACCACATCCTATTTGTTTTTAAATTACACATAGTAAAATTAATTTTGTGTATTGTTTTGTTCTATGGGTTTTGAAAAGTATATAGAATCATCCAACTGATACCACATTCACAATACACAAAAGTTTTAGCCCAACAAAGTTTCCTCATGCTATCACTTTGTAGAACATCCTCCCTTTATGGCCAAACTCTGAAAACCAACAATTTATTTTCCTTACCTATAGTTTTTTCTTAACCTGATTGCCATGAAAATACATTGTACCATATGTAAACTCTTGGTTCTGCTTCTTTCACTTAGCAAAAATGCACTTATGATGGATCTGTGTCACTGTATGAGTTCTTTGTGCTGAGAAGTAAATCATTGTATTAACAAACCATGACTTGTTTATCCTTCTATGAAAGGATATCTCGGTAACTCCCAGTTTGGGATCATTATGAGTAGAGCTGCAACAACATTTGCCTATAAGTTTGAAGTAAGTTTTCACTTCACTAGGACAAATGCCAAGAAATGGGACTGTCACACAGTAAGTACATACTCAGTGCTGTGATAAAAAATAAGTGGTAGCCTCATTTTACATTCCCACCGGCAATGTTTATGAACTTCAGTTGTTCTGATGTTCACTAGCATGTGCTATTGGCAATATGTTTTATTTAGTTATACTAATGGATATATAGGCACATCTCTTTGTCATTCTACTTTGCAATTCCCCATTAACTAATGATGCTTAGCATCTCTTTATATGTTTATTTACCATCTATATAATTTTAGAGATTTTCAGTTTGGTCATTTTGACTACATTTTTATTAGGGCTTCCTATTGTTGGATTTTGATCATATATATATATATATATATATATATATATATTCTGAGCAGAAGACCTTTGTCAAAAGTATAATTTGTAAATATTTTCTGTGTGTATCCTGCCCTTTTATTCTCTAAGCAGTGTTCCTCATAAAGCAAAAATGTTAAAACTTTGATATAGTCTAATTTATCAATATTAGCTTTTCTGAATTAGGCATTGGTTATGGCATCTAAAACTTATTTGCCTAAAGTTCATGAAGATTTTTTCCTAGAGGTTTCATATTTGTATATTTTACATTTTTATCTACAACACACTCAGTGTTTGTGTGGGATATGAGACATGAATTGGGTTTCTTTTTTGCCATATAGATATTCTATTTTTCTACCACATCTTTTGATAACAATATCATATTTTGACAGAATGTCCTATATATCTTTATTGAGGATCAATTAACTAAAAAATACAAAAATTTATGAACCAAAAATGAAGAGTTGAAAGAAGAAATTGATAACTCAACAATAATAATCAGTGATGTCAGTACTCCACTTTTGGTATTGTATAGTACAACAATGAAGAAAACCAACTTGTGTCATATACTGATACAAATTCCCCAACGTTGTGCATGATTGTGAGCTGTATATAAAATGTACCAATAAATAATTCAATTGAAAAAAACTAACAACTAAATAATGTCTGTAGAACACTCTACTCAACAACAGCAGAATATGTAATTTCAAGTTTAAATGAAAGATACTCCAGAATAGACCATAGGCTAAACTAAGCAAGCACCAATAAATTTAAAAAGATTCAAGTCTTGGGCCGGAGGGTTAGTTCAGTGGTTCCAGCGCCTGCCTCGCAAGTGCAAGGTCCTCAGTTCGATCCCCGGTAACCACATAGAATGCTGGGCGTTGAGACACGCCCACCAACAATCAACACTGCATACCACAATGCCGGACGTGGTGGCTCACGCCTGTAATCCCAGCACTTGGGAGGCAGAGACAAGAAGATTGCTGAGTTCGCGGCATCTTGCCTGGGCACCATAGTGAGCTCAGGGCCAGCCTGAACTACAAAGTGAGACCCTGTCTCAAAAAGCAAAAGATCGGAAGAGC
>PVIC010027397.1:0-23874 GCA_004025085.1 Thryonomys swinderianus
ATAATTCTATATCAACAGTTACACTTTTTTGGGTATTATTTAAATGAATACAAATATTCTAAAATTATGTTTCTCTTACGCAATAGCAAATATGGATAAATATCAAGATTTCAGTTATGCTGCTCTGATATTTTTATAGCTAAAACCATTGATTTTTATAATTTTAAGTATAGTATTATCATAGGTAATCTAAGGCATAAAGATAGCACATTTACTGTCCAAAGTATGAAGATGTATTCTTACCTTTTCCTGAAAAGTGATTATGTTTGTATTTTTCCAAATGAGATTCTCTATCTAAAGGGTGATATTGGTTTTTTCATTTATCCTTGATCCAATAACCAGTGAACAAAACTTTCAGGGTCAAGGAATCAGGCTCAAATTATATTGGGTTTTAGAAAGTGGGTCAGATTTTTTGATCTCTAGCAGAGCATTTCCTTTGAGAAACGAGAGGAATTTTAACAACATCAACTCACTGATTAGAACCATGATAAAATGGAAAATCTTGTTCCGGATCGAAACTGACTAATAACTCTGACTTCAGTATCTAGTCCCCACAGAATCATTATCAATAAGAGTAGTTTAGTATTTGACTCTTTCTTAATGGCACTTCCAATTTCTCAGATGCTATTATCCCACCAAAACTATCTGTAATTTCTTTTTAATTTTTTTGTGTTAATAAAAATTATTTTGCTGATCTCAAGAATTCCTGCAATTGTTTTCCATTTTGAGTGACCGAACATACTTTTGAAATCTAGGAATACATCTAAAAAAAAAAAAAACAACAACAACAACCAAAACCCCAAACCCCCCAAAAAACAAAAACAAAAACAGAAAAACCGGGTAGGTAGGGCTTTGATTAGCCTTTGCAGGAAAACAAATTGAAAAACATCTAAATGAAGTCTCCAAAACATAACACCGGTTTTCTCCTGCATGGTTTCCAGATAAATATCAGGTGCTTAAATAACAGCATTAATACTTTGAAGCTGCCCAGGTATCAGCCTCAGTGAGAGACTAACTAGATTTTGAGAGTAAAGGTGTAAAATCTTCTACCAGACATAACTCCAATCAATAGGGAGCATCATGTCCAATATTAATAGCTGTAAAACAGAAAAGTCACAGAAAGATGTAGCTGTCGATGAGTTATTTTAATCTGTGGTTTGTTCAAATATACTAGTATGAATAAAATGCATTTATATGTGCATATATATGGGGATAAGCTATTTACACTTATGCTATGTGTAGAAAGTGAAAATATAGATTGATGAGCCCTTCTGAGGCTTTTGAACAAGTATTTCTTCTCGCTTTCCTACAAATGCTTTGAGGATTTCGATAATTCATACAAGGTATGTCCACAGTCACACCCATCGTATGTAAACCTAGTCACACACTGCACACAAGAGGATGTCTGAGGACTGTTAACTCATCCCACTGGTCAAAGAACTGACCTTTCCTGTGACTAATGGCATGGGCAATTAGCCTGTCATATTTAGTAATATGCCAATGTACTGATTATTATATTCAGCCTTTGTGATAATTGTTATCTACTCTGAGATGAAAAAGAGACAAAACAGAAAACTAGCCCCTTCTAACCTTCAAAAATAAAAAGACAAATTGAATACACACACACACATACACAGACATACATGCACACCTTTGTTGGCTTTATTCACTTTTGTACATATGCCTACCAGATGATGGGAACTGGCCTTTCAGTGCTATACAGCATATCATTTTATTCTACACATAAAAATAGCAAATTGATTGCTCACAGACTGCACACACAGAATGGACCACAACCAACTACAATATTATGCACAACATATTGCTCACACATTAGCACAGCAGATATAAATACAGTTAGAAATTTAGTAATTGTTAGTATGTTTTCCTTGAATTTCATGCCATCTTGATCTTTCTTAACCTCAAAAAGGCATCTCTAGATGGCTTTAAACTAAGAACTGGTATTTCTTCTCCAGAGGTAAAAGACCGGTCTATGATACTTCAGTCTTCTGTTTTGTCTACTTCTTTTTAACACAGGTAGAAATTTACTCAAAGATGTAGTCTAAAACAAACACTAAGAAATCTAAAGTAAGGAAGCTGATTTGCATAGATCAGCCCTTTCTACTCATTCGCTACAGCTTTCTTTACACACAGATTTTGCATGTTATTAAAAGAAATGATTTGAATCAAATTGTTTAAATGCTTAAAATTTTTTCTAAAAAAGAAAATTTAATTTTTAAAGTAACAAAGAGTAACAATACCAGCAGCAATTAAAAAAAAAAAAAAGAAAGTTTTTTTCCCAGAGATAAATTAATGATGTTTTCACATTTAAGAGATCAGGAAAGAAGTATCTCTTTTCCACTGAATTCTCCCTAACACACTTATACCAGTACTGTATCTCATAATTATCACAGTACCAGTTGATAAGTATCTCTCCCTTAAGTGTCAAATAGGTGGTTCTAATTCCAATTATTTTGCAGTCAGTTAATTTAGAGCTTGAATCCAGAAAGACACTTGATGAAGAACTGGTATTTAGAAATGACCATCTGGAACACCATTTTCTGTAAGGCATTATTGGAGGTCCCTTTTGATACAAGTAGTGGGATTTTCCTAATTTTACACTTGGGAGTCCATTTCTCATTGCTAAGGTTGACAATCCTCTGGGCAGAGTTAACTGAATTGCTTTCTAACAACCTAGTGTCCAGGAAGAGTCATTACACGAAGTTTAACCCCCTTCATTCAACAAAATCTCAGGTGGAACTTTCTTGAGATTTAAGCCGGCAGCACTTACAGTGGCTCCTCTTCTTCCCAGCTGGCAGGAAAGCGGAGGCGTTACCTGTGTCTCCTCTCATGCTCACGAGTGTTGCTTCTCCTTATGAAGCTCTAAAAAACTCACTTAATTTATCTTCTGGGTTATAGTCCATCTGCACAGAGAAAAACCACAATTATACAACATCGTGCCCTTAGAAGATGCACTTGCTGGTAAAACGGCCTCAATTTTGGCAATAAATAAAGCCAATATTGCTTGGCTTTAATTTCATATTCAACAGTCTTTATTCTCGAGATTAATATGAGATATCTGGGTGTTTAAAAAACTGTAACATCTTGTTGCAGCGTTCTGGCCCCCACATTTATTTCTCCAAGTGCCACGGTTATTTGCGTGTTCTTTATAATTGTCATCACCTTGATTTTTCTAACAGCCAAAAGTAATGCTTCAAGAATTTGATTTTTTTGTTTCTATCTACATTTATATACAGATGTATTGGGTTTACTTCGAGAGAGGTTACTCGGTTGTGGCAAGTGAGTAGTTTAGCTGGTGTGTGCTCAGTTAAAAGTAGCTGTCATGACCACTGGCAGATGCCACTGATTACTTATGAAACAGAATTTTTCCACCTCAGTTCATCTTCATTTATGTCCTTGGTTATTGCAAACCAAATCTATTTGATTTCTGTAGCCAAGGAGAATTACTTTTTTTTCGAGAGTAGGGTAAAGTTCATGGAAATGTTTCATCATTTGTAAAACTACTTTTCTCCTTTTTTCTTTAAAGTTCAACATTGTGCAGTCATTCTTAAGCTCGTGTGTCTGCACAGACGACACCTGTAATTACTCAGACATTTGCCAAATCTCATTAAGAAGGATATAGTTATATGGATGGACAAGAGATTCAGCAGATCGCCTGTTATTGCCAGGCAGCAGCAGCGGAAATGCATTTGGACAGAGTCAACCAAGTGTCACACACGACAAAGAACACTGCTCACCACAGAAGACAAAATGCTCAGATACAAATGCGGAATGGCCAGTGCTGAAGCAGATGTGGACAAAACTTCTGATTCACTGTGTCCACAAGCCAGGGGTGGGGACAAGGTGGTCAGTTCCGAGTTCACTGTGCTCTGATCACAGAGGGAAATTCACGGGCTTCGTTCCTCAAACACCACGTAGGACAAAGCAGGAGAGAGTAAACAGCTTCCTCTCCGTCTCCATGGCAGCATTGGAGAGAATTAGTACATCAGGCAGGTAGAGGTCTATCCAAGGCTCTAAGTGCCCAGTTTTCAACAGAAACACACACACAGATGCAAACCTTATCCTGATACATTGTTTTTCCTTATAATGATTCTGAAAAAATAGGCAAGGGATATGGTGAATTAGGTAGTAGAAGTGGACAGTGTTTTTAACACTTGGAAAATAGGAAGGAGGAAAACAAGACGATAGTTTGTCACGTTTCAGCAGCAAAACAGAGGAAGCAGAAAAACCCGGACAATTTAAGCTCACAGTGTACTTCTCTGTATCCTCCGTAAGCAGATCATAAAACCATCATGTTTTCTGTCTGTGTGTGGCATCTACTGCTATTCCCAGAATTACAGGGATTCCCTAAAACGAAAGGAATAACATTAGAATAAACCAGGGACAATAAAACCTCAATCTGGGATACAACCAAATGCCATTTTTCTCTTCTCATTCAAAACAGCAAGGTCCCTGTTGAGAATTTGGTTTCAAACCAGCCTCTGGATTATATTGTACACATATAAACTCAGTCCAATTTATTTCAGTGTAGATGTTTAAGCTACACTGGTATCCAAAATAATGAGCATCAGATGATTCTGAAGTTTAAAATGTTATCAAAGACCAAATTGCATTCAGTATTCGTGAACTTGTCAAGGTGAGAAAACATATTCATATACTTTGTAAATATCTCACTTTGGACACAAACAGAGTGGTTTCCAGTTAACCTTGACTTAACAAAATGTTCAATTTAGGCCACTGACCCAAAACAGAAGGATAATCAGGTCTTGGCTTTATGTAAAGTAGCTGGCCGTGGCATCAAAAGCCAATAATCCAAAAAGACATAATTAGAAAAGCATTCAAGATAAACAGATGGTAGCTAGAACTACGATATTTTTCTTACAGCCATAAAAATAGAACGATCAATATTTAAATAAAAACTCCTGATATTTACTTGGCAAGTGGTACAACATCTTCACACTGTACATGTTGAGTAATTTCCTCACATACTGAAGTCTCCTCACCCCATTCATTACTGGGTGAAGAACCATTTTCTGTATCTTGATTTCATAAAGTATTTCTTATACACATTTCAAAAATAAAGATACATGAAAAGGACCACATTGCATGTAAAAGGAAATACCAGGTGATTTCCAACCCAGGAGGTGTAATGCAGGTAAAGGCAAGGGGTAACCGAGAGTTCACGCGATCTGTCAGGAACACGACTCCGGAACTTCCTCCAGCGAGCGAAGCCGACAGACCTCAGCGGATACACACACTGCTGAGGCTGTCACGCACTGACGTGGAGGCAAAGTTTCAAATAAGTATTTATTCTCAAAACACAACCTTAACTAGATTCCTGTCTTATTTACCCACTGATGATCTATTTCTAAAAGCTGTTAGTCCCATAAGATTCAATAAACAACAAAACAAGGCTTTGTTCTAGTTGGTGACGATTTCTAGAGAGTTGTAGGAGTCAAGAGTTTAGTTCTAGCACCAAAGAAAACCCAAACTTGCTAACGTCAGGCGTTTTATTCTTGTGGATTTCACATGAGAGGCACAACTACCATATCAAATGAACGGTTTTGCTTTATTTAATGTGGTGTAAATGCCTACAATTCTCTTGGGTCTCTGCTTCCATTAACTATTCATGAATCATGTGGTTACTCTAACTCATGAAAATAAATATCGTTGCTGGATGCTGGGTTCCTTTTTCTCTGTTTTCACGCAGGAACGTCCTGTTCTAGCTGTTCACTGTTGGGGATTACCTGGGGCTGCCCATCTCGAGTGGGCCCTGTCGACAGCTGCCCTGTGTACACAGGGTGGGCCCTGTGTACACACAACCCGTGTGCCAGCCTGAGTCACAGACAGCCCGAGAGGCAGAGAAGACAGGTCATGTCCTGCCAAAGACATCTGAGATAAATGGGTACCATAAGAGTTCTAAACGAAATCTCTAATCATTAATAGTAATTTGATTGGTAATTTGATGGTAATTTCTACTTTAGATAGCATTCTTAATAGAGGCCAATTAGTAAGAAACTGAAAAAATGTGCCTTATTATAAAATTCATTACAAGTTCCAGATATAACAACTGTAATTACCGTTCTCAGGCTGTGAGAATGCTGTCAGTGCTGTCAGCACGTCTACTTATGCAGGCTGCATATACGGTTGAATTGCTTTGCAAAGAATCAAAGCTGTTTTATTACTTTGAGTTAGGCCCAGGCAGCGTGTGGTGTGAAAGTTCAGGCATGACATTTTTCCCTGTTTGAACTGAAAAAAAAAAAAGCCAAACTAGATACCGTGGACCGATGGTACTGATGGTACTTGAGTCTGAAGAAATTAATATCAGGTCAGACACTCTCTGCCGTCTCACTGGGGGAATGGATTTATAGGAGACAACCAGTGGACCTCCAACTTAACAGTGCCGGGTGGAGGCCAGTGCTCTCCCTGCACTGAGTGCAGGAAGGGAAGCCTGTCTGGAGCTTGAGCTCCCACCCTGTTCTCCAGTACCCACACCCCGCGCTGTTGCTGGTCACCACAGCCTTGGCCTCTGGGACACCCCGTTTTCTGGAAAAGAGGGGGCTAAGCTCCAGCAGGTGCTTGTGTTCTCAGGGACATGGCCCAGTTCAAGCTCAGACTACGGTTTCTTAAAGACCTTCTCTGCCGGCTTGGAGGGCTAAGATGAGACGGTATCTCTCCTCACTTCAATACATTTCCAGAAATCACCTTTATACTCCATATCGTAGACTTAAGCAATTATAGGCTACTTGTCTCATCTAAAGAAGGCTGTGTTCCATTCGGTGTTGATTTCATTTGTTACTAGAAGCTACTGAACCAAATAAAAAGAAGAACACAGATTTCATTCTGTTTACAGGAGTTCAGATTAAATACAGCGTTTCTATTACTCATGAAGCCTGCCTTGTACTGACACAGAGAAAACTGTGGTAATTTGCTATTTATTATTCTTTGTCATAATGGTAATAGTCTCAGTAGAATATTATAGGATAACATAAAATTTTCTATTATCCCTAATTTGATGACTCTTTTCAAGAACCCGTCCAGTTCTATATATTTCCTCTGGGGTAAGAAAATAGGAATTTAATTTCATTTAGAATCACAGAGACATACTTTGCCTTCTGGACAGGAAAATGTGTACATGTAAATCCATATTCAAATGCTTAATTTTCCTAACATTACTTTTTTGTCTGTATAACAAGGTTGATAAAAAGGGTTGTCTGAAGACATTTGGTATTTTATATGTTTAGATGGTTTTCTTTAACGATAGCTGTCCTAGGAATAAGTGAAATATTTTCAACTTTATTACACTGTGGTTCTTATCACCTATGCAAATTTTGTGTGGTAACAAATTTTTACTGTAATAGGACTACAAAGTATAAGTATTTGCTAGTAGTGTTTTTTCTCTTTTAATATAAAGCAAGGATTTTTAACGGAAAATACCATCCCGTGATAAATCGAGGCAGTAATACAAAATGACACGTGTAATGGCAATGTTATTTCTCTAAGCAACACCCTATATTTTTTTCAAACCCACCGAATAGTATTTTCACGTAATTAAGGTTGCAAGCCTTCGGTGAAGCTTGCTTTGCTTCTTTCTCTTCAACTGGCGTTTTTATTTACGGACTTCAGTTAAGGACACAACAGCGCCTTAAAACAAGACGCGGTGGTTAGCGCTTGGTTTTCCCCCGGTCTCTCGGAAGGAAGCCGTCATCTTGGGCACAGACCCGCAGGACCCTCGGGGTGTCCGCCCGCGGGGCCCCCTCAATCTAACACGGAGGAAGGGGCGGGACGGACGCAGCAGGTGGGGCGGCGGAAGTTGCGCAGCACGGCCTGGAGCACGCTCCGCTGCCGGCCCCGGCGCTTCCTAGTGGAGGAACTCTCCGAGGACGCGGACCGCCGCGCCTGGCCGCCGTGCGTTCTGCCCGCCGTCTCCTGTTCCCTGATCTGTCTCTGCAGGTGGTTCTGGATGGCGATGCCCAGGGACTCCGGGTCCAGGGAGGCGCCGTACACCTCCCAGGTCATGCCCTGCTCGTCCCACACGACGTCCCGCACGCGCTTGGCCTGCTTCAGCCTCGCGTCCGCGCCCACCGGCCTCTTCTTCTCCCCCGGCGTGAGCCCCACCTGCGCGGCGGCCAGGAACTCGCTGACCCGGCTGCCGCGGCGCGGGCTGGCGCGGGCCGAGCGCGAAGGGGTCCTCTTGCCCGAGCCCGGGCTGGCGTCCCCCAGGGCGGCGCCGGGCAGGCTCAGGCTCGCGGCCGCCCTGGGCTGCCCGCTGTCCTCCGGGACGCCCTCCTGGCTCTTCGTGAGCGGGGAGGGGGTGGGGGCCGTGGCTCCGGTCTCCGGAGGTGGGGGGCGCAGCAGCAGCCCCCTAGCGTCCAGGCCGGCGGGGCCGACGGCCTCTTGCTCCCTGGCCGGCAGCGGAGACTCGGGCTTCCTCTCCTGTGCGCCGCCTCCGGCAGCGGGCTGCGGGCTCCCGGCCCGGCCGTCTCTGCGGGCACAGGAGTCCGGCTGTTCGCAACCTGAGCCTGTTTCGTGGTCCCCCGTGCTTGTGGCCACCGACTCGGGGAGCTCAGGGTCGGCTCCGCCGCCTGCGATGCTGGCCGTCTGGTCGCCGGAGCTCGGGTTAGCGCCCGGGCGCGGCGCCTCCTCGGCGGGGCTCTCTGCTGCGGACCCCACGCCCTCCTCACGCGCTTCCCGGCCGCAGGCCGCGCCGGCCGGGGCGCCCTGGAGCTCTTGGCCCGGGCGCGTCGCTGGCTGACTCCCGCCTCGGACAGCTGCGGAAGGCGCCTGCGGGCCGGCGAGCTCGCAGACCGGGGCCCCGCTGCCAGCCCCGCGGCAGGTGACACGCAGCTGCTCCCGCTGCCCCGACGGCTCGGGGGCAGGGAGGCCGCGCAGGAAGGCAGTGAGGATGCTGGGGCTGGTGGCCACGGCCCTGCTCTGCACGCTGGCCACCGCCTGCACGCCGGCGTCCCGCAGGGCCCTCCCGGGGCCCTCTCCGGTCCCGCTCGCAGCGGGGCCGGTCATCGTGCTGGCTTCCTTGACCCTCACCGGCTCCGACTCGGGAGTGCGGGGCGGCCGCGGACACGCCGCATCGGGGGGCTCTGCACACCCGTCTTCTTTCGCTGCCGGGTCACAGGACCCGGGTGCGGAGGCGCAGGCCGCCGGAGTCCGAGCCGCTCCCCCGGGGCTCTCCTCGGAAGGAAAGCCGCCGCGCCCTTGATCTCTGCAGCCGTCACCGGCGCCCACTGCGGCAGGGCCTGCCCTCTCGGGGCGCTCTCCATGGGAGGTTCCCGGCGAGGTCCCCACGGAATCTGCAGGTACCCGTGAGGTGCTGGCACTGGGCTGCCCACCTGGGCCGGCCTGGCGAGCGTGCTGATCGTCTGGCATCGTTGGCGGTGTGTGTAGAGCCTTTCTGCCCGTCGGACTCGAGGCTGGCGCTGGGGGTTCCCTGCTTCCCGGCAGCTGGGGATTACCGGGGGGGCCGTGCGCGGGCGATGCCTTCTCCGCCTCACCGACCCCCGGAGCCGACATGCCGGGCTGGGCGGTCTCGCGCTCAAAAGCCGGCATCAGAGCCGCAGCAGCTGGCCCGGGGCTGAGCCTGGGTTCCGCAGGGAAGCCCACAAGGCCGTTGGTACCCCGGCCCAGAGGAGCTGGCTGGGGCCGGGAGCAGGCGGCCTGCACGTCTCCAGGCTCCGCGATCAGGGAAGCTTTGGCGGCCCGCAGCGGGTCAGGAACAGTCCCCATGGAGCGTCTCCCGAGGACGCGCCCGCGCCGTCCGCGCTGCTGTCCCCTGCTGAGCGCAGGGTGAGGACACCGCCAGGGGTGAGTCCTCTGGCGAACCAGCCTGGAGATGAAGAAGAAAAAAAAACGGTACCGTTAATAGGATGTCACTGAACTAAAAGTATATCAAATGGCCACTTTTATAAGATCACATAAAAACGAGCCCTTTTACTTCCAATCTGTTCACAGAAAATAAGACTGTGGGAAGAGACTTTTTTGAAAAAATTACACAATTATTACTTAGATATATTAATTTCTGCTTGCATCTTACTGTTATCTAGCAAGGGGTTTTAATGTAAACATCTGTATTTGATAACTTCCTCAAAAGTCATTATTGTAATCAGGTTTACCAGAAATCACAAAATCTCATAGAGCTACTGTAATTAAATCAGTCAGCACTGAAGTAGATCTGAACAGACAAGAGTATCTGAAATGGAATACTAAAAAATAGATGCTAAATGAAGAGGGATTTAATATATGATAAGGGATATTTCCTTTGCTGGCGAAAAGGTGGGTTATTTAACATAAGGGGCCATTGAGCTGTTCATTTGGGAGGAAAACAAGTCAGACCTTTATCTTATACCAATTTCAAAAGTAAATCTTAGGTCAAAGATTAAAATGAAAATTAAAAAAAAAATTCTACAAGAAAATCTAGAAACCAGCAGGATAATCTAGGGGCAGAGAAGGTTGACTTTTTTTTTTTTTTTGATAAGGCAGAGACTATATTAACTGACTAGTTCAAAACATCTGCACAGCAAAAGATACAATAGAAATAGAACAGATTTAAGAAAAAAACTGATGTCTTAGAGGATAGGCAAAACTAACATAGGGAGAGCTTAAAAATAAAAAGGAAACAATTTTTAAAAATTAAGTTTATACAATTTAGATATACATAATGATTACAGTCATCATAGGGGATTTGTATCTGTACATAATATATCTTGATTCTTATTTTTCCCATTCCCCTCCCCTCCCTTCAAATCCCTTTCCCCTCATTTACAAAAGCCTTGAATCTTTTTATTTTCTTTCTTTCCTCCTCCTTCCTCTCTCCCTTCCCCTTCCTAGTGCCACTTTCCACTTAAATATTTTCTTTGTATTTCACACTATTATGCATTTTGGTCCTTATTTACATTTTATCACAGAAGAAAAATGTGATATTTACACATATATCTGACTTATTTCTCTTAAAGAACATGATTTCAAGGTGCATCCATTTACCTAGGAATGTCTCAAGTTTATCCTTATTTATGGAGATGTAGTACTATGTAAAACCACATCTTTATCTATTCTTTTGTTGATGGGTATTTGGGCAGTTTCTAAGACTGAGCTATCACAAACTATGCTGCTATAAACACAGTGTGCATGTACTGCTGTGATAAGATGTTTTTAAATTTTTTTGGATGATGCAGAAAAGGGAGATAGCTAGTTTTAGACGTTCAAGGAATCTCCACACTGATTTCCACAGTGGTTGTACCAAGTCTACACCCCCAGCAACAGTGGAGAAGGCTTCCTTTCCCCCGCATCCCTGCCAGCACTTACTGATTTCTTGATGATCGCTATTTCTGGAGATGAAATCTCAGCATTGCTTTAGTTTGCATCTCTCAAATGAAGTGATGCTCAAAGTTTTTTCATATATTTCACATTTATAATTCTTCATCTGAGAACCATGTATTCATCTAAAATGTCCAGTTTTGATTGGGTCTTTAAATTTGGGGGTTCTGATTTATTTGAGTTCATCTATTCTAGATATTAGTCCTTTGAGGAACAGCTGGCAAAATTTTTTTTCCCAGTGTGTGTGTTTTCCCTTCACTTTGTTGGTGGTTTCTTTTGCTGTGGAAAAGCTCTTTATTGACATGAGAACCTAGTTGTTGATTCTTTGCAATATTTCCCACACAACTGGATTTGTTCATGAAGTCTTAGCTTATATCTATGTTGTCAAAAGTTCTACCTGGTCTCTCTTCCAGAATATTTAGTATTTCTCTTTTAATATTTAGATCTTTGGTTCACTTTGATTTAGTTTAGTACATGGTCAGAGACATAGATCTAGTTTTAGTCTTCACAGTATAGAAAGCCAGTGTTTCCAGCACCATTTATGAAAGAGGCTTTCTTCTGGTGAAGAAGTTTGACTCCTTCATTGCAGATAAGGTGGCGGACTGTGTTTGGAGTTGTTTCTGCATTTTGTATTCTGTTCCATTGAGTCTCAGGTATGGTGTTTTGTTTTTTTTTTTCCAGAATCATGCTATTTCTATCATAGAAACTCTGTAGCACAATTTCAAGTTAAGGATTGTGATGCCTCGTCTCTCAGAACTGTTTTTGCTATTCTAAATCTCTTCTGGTTTGAAATTGTAGCAATTTTTTTCTTCTATGAGTTATGCTATTGGTGTTTTTGTTAGGAAGGTATTAAATCTGTGTAACTATTTCAAGAGTATGGCTACTTTTTTTACTATGTTGGTTCCTTCTACCCATGAGAAAGGGAGAGCTATTTTCTGATATCCTCTTTAATCTCCATTAGCAGAGTATTATAGTTTTTAATGTAAAGATTTCTACTTCCTTTGTTAGACTGACTCCTAAATATTTCATTTTTAAAAAAGCAATTGTAGAAGGTATGGTTTGTCTAGCTTTTCTCTTAGTAAGTTTGTTATTTGTGTACAGAATGTTACTGATTTTGACTGTCAACTTTGTATCAAGATATGCCACTGAATTTAGTTATTAAATCTAGAAGTCTTTTAGTGGAGTTTTGAGGCTCTTTTAGAGTACTGTCATCTGTAATCAATAATTGTTTAACATTTTCCATTCTTGTATTTATTCCTTTTATTTCTTTTCCTTATCTAACTGCTCTGCCCAATGTTTCCAAAATTATATTGAATAGGAATGGTGATAGCACATATCCTTGTCTTGTTCCTGATTTTACAGTGAAAGGTTTTGGTTTTTGTTCATTTAGTGTGATGTTGGCTGTTGATTCATCATAGACAACTTTTATCAGATTGAGATAAAGATCATTATTCCTATTTTCTATAGGGTTTTTTTTTATCATGAATGGGTGTTGGACTTTGTCAAATGCTTTTACTGCATCTATTGCAATGATCATGTGAATTTTATCCTTGAATTTGTTTACATGGTGTAGTAGATTTATTGATTTGCATGTATGAAATGGTCCCTTTCATCCCTTGGATGAATTCTACTTGGCCATGGTGTATAATCTCCTTGAAGATTTGCTGTATTGTTTGCTAGTATCTTATTCATATGTATTGAGGAATCTGCCCATTTTTTCTCTGTTTTCCTTTCTAGTAGAATAAAAGTTTTTAAAGTAGGTATTGAAAATCTTCAGGATTTCTCCAGGATCTTTTGTGATTTTACCCTTTTCATTCTTAATTGCATGGATTGGAGTGTTTTCTTGCCTTTTTTGATGAGGTTGGCTAAGAGTTTATCAATTTCATTTAATCTTTCAATGAACCAACTTTTATTCATTGATTCTTTGTATTCTTCTATTAGTCTTAATTGTATTAATTTTCTGCACTGATCTTTAGGATTTCCAGCCTTGTATGAACTTTAGGTTTGATTTGCTCTTCTTTTTTCTAGGAGTTTGAGGTTCAACATTAGGTTGTTTGAGCTTGCTCTGTTTTTAGTGCGAGTTCACTGCTATAAATTTCCCTGGTAGGACTGCTTTCTTTGCATCCCGTAAGTTCTGGTATGTTGTACTGGTATGCTGTATTGGCACAATCATTTAACTGTAGGTACTGCTGTTTAATTTCTTAATTTCATCCATGACTCATTGGTCATGCAGGAGAATGCTATTTAATTTCCATATACTTATGGAGTTTTTGTGGCCTCTTTTGCCATTTAATTCCAATTTTATTACACTATGGTCTCATAATTTGCATGGGATAATTTAGTTAAGCATGTTCTACACTCTGTGGTCTATTTTGGAGATGTCCCATGAGCAACTGAGAAGAATGTATATTCCGATGTTGTGGGCTGGAACTCTGTAATCTAGTAAATCCATTTGTTCAGAAGTTTGTTTGGTTCATTGCTGATATTTGTTGATTTTTTTTTTGTCTAGTTTATCTGCCTAGTTGTGACAGTGGGGTAATAAGGTCCCTCATTACAACTGTTTTAGTGCTTCATTTTTCATTACTATTAGTATTGCTTCTATATAGCTGGATGTCCTGTATTTGACATATGTATATTGTTATCTCTTCCTCTAGGAGTTTTCCCTTAACAAGTATGTAGTGACTCTTCTTTGCCTCTTTTGATCAATCTTGGCTTGAAGTTCACTTTGTGTGCAAACAGATTAGCTGCCCCTGCCTTTTTCTGGGTTCTTTTTGCATGAAATATTGTAAGCCATCATTTCTTCTCCATCTATGAACTTTTTGGGTTAAGTGGGTTTCTTATATGTAGCATATTGTTGGATCTTGCTTCTTGAGTTAAGTGGGTTTCTTATATGTAGCATATTGTTGGATCTTGCTTCTTGAGTTAAGTGGGTTTCTTATATGTAGCATATTGTTGGATCTTGCTTCTTGATTCATTCTGCCAGTCTTTTTCTTGTGATTGGTATTACCATTTACACTGATGGTTATAACTGATATCTATTAGCTTATAACTGATATCTATTAGCTTGTCTTTGTTATATTATTTTCCTGTTGTTGGTCCCGTCTTTCCCTTCTGTTTCATTGCTTGCCTTGCTTGGTGGCTTCTTTCTGTTGGTGTTCTTGGAGTTGTGCTCTTTGTTACCTCTTTCTAACATATCCTTCAGAGAATTCTGGTGTAGTGGTCATAAATTTCCTCAGCTTTCTTTTTCATGAAAGTATCTTTCCATTAATTCTGAAAGACAATTTCTGCAGGGTGCATCAATCTGGGTTAGAAGTTTTCTTTCAGGATTTAAAATACTTCATTCCAAGCTTTTCTTGATGTAAGGGTTTGTGTTGAGAAGTCTTCTGTGATTCTGATGGGCTTCCCTTTATAGATGATTTATTTCTTTTCTCTAACAGCTTTTAATATTCTGCTCTTGTGCTGAAATTCTGGAATCTTGGCTATATGCATTAGTGTAGATTTATTCTGGTTATGCCTAATTGGAGTTCTAGAGCATCTCTTTTCTATTTGTTGAATTCTCTTCTGCTATTACTTCTGTGAAGGTATTTTATGGTGTTTGTGGAATTCCTTGCTTTCTCATAGACTCAATCTTACATTGATTTTTGTACCATCTTGCAGTTCTTGGATTGATTTTTTTTCATTGTTCCTTGTTATTTTTAAGGAATATTTCTATTTGTGGCCATTAACTACAATCTTGTCTTCTAGATCTTGTTCTCACATTTGTTCAAACAGTTGCATATACTTTAAATGAAAATTCTAATCTCCTGGATATCTGTGTAAATCAGTTTCCATTTCTTTCCTATCATTATTCATTGTTTCCATTATTTTCCTAAGATCTTCTATTTTTTTTTAAAGTCAGTGTTCACTCTAGATTCAGCAAACAAATCCTTTATTTTGATTGTTATCCCTTTTTTCCCCCTGGGAAATTATTTTTAATCTGATTTTCCCTATAGCCTCATGCATTTCTTTTTTTTTTTTTTTTTTTTTTTTACTTCTGTTGCCATTATTTCAAAAGTTTAGATGGGTGGCTACTGATTTTCTGTATCTCATTGTCCCCTGGATTTGCCCTGTGTGGTCTGGGGTTGCATTTTGCTTCTGCATCTTGTCATTTTCCTTTTAAAAATTTTAATTTGTCTTTTGCATTAATGCTTGTAAAATTCTTATGGTAGATAGCTTTATCACTAGTAACAAGACTTTTACAGGAAGTGTCTACTCCTCAGAGATGTCTTCTAGCTATAGCTGGATCTTGATCTTTGTGTCTGTCCAAAGATACTATCTTTCTAATTTATTAGGGATGAGAAGTTGCTGCTTGGCTCAATACCCAGTTCTTTGGTACTGTACTATAGTGGTAATTATGACCCCAGTAACTACAATGTTGTCATACAAAGAAGAACAACTGATTTGAAGAGGTATGACACCCTGGTTAAAGTAAGCAATAACAATAGCATCAAGCACAACCTAGAAATGAACAAACTGTGGTATCTACTAATTTGGTACTTTTAACCACAGAAGCAAGAGGTACAGTTATGTAACAAAATCCAACATAAATTAGAAATGTGTATGCACTGAATTTCCCTTTAGTAGAGTGATTTTACCCTATATGTGTGTAGGTGAGGGATGTTAAGAGGGATAGGGAACAAAATAGAGAGATAAATGAAATGTTCAAATAAATACTTTGTTAAAAGAAAGAAACAAAGCTTTTGCAAATAAAGCGGGGAAGAAAGGTCAAGGGAGGGGGCAGGAATGAGAAAAAAGCAGCAAGATATATCATCTACAAGTACAAATTCCTTATGATGAATGTTATCATTATGTATATCTAAAATATCATAATAAATGTTTGCCGTTAGAAAAAAAAGCAAGGGTGAAAGGTAAAGGATGATCACTCAAACTCTGGGAAAATAGGGAAGAGAACAGGAGGGCAATGAATGAAGGAGAAAGCAAAAGCAGAGAAATAAACCAGGAAGACTAGAGACTATTTTCACTCACATGAAAGCTATCAAAAAATCAAGAAAGACAACTGAGGACATAGAGAAACAAGAACAGAACAAAATAAAACAATAAATGCAAAAACCTAAACAACCAAAACCAGACAAAAAAGGAAAATAAACAATCACAGAAAACAAAACAAATGCAAAACGTTAACACGCCTCTCGTATGTATGTTGTGCTATCCAAGTCAGAGCCCAAAATTGTGTTGGGTAACTCCACCAAGTCTGCAGTTGGACTGGTGCTGGCTGTAGGGCTGATTTTGGCCTCCTGATGTGAGGGGTGGGGCCATTCTTCAGGCAGGAAGTTTCCGTATGCATGGTGCATGGTGGCCTACCCATGTCTCCTTACCTAGTTTGTCTCTGCATTTCTTCCCACGTTGCTGTGGTACCATAAGACAAAAAGCTAGCAGCCCATCAGTTTTGGGAATTTTCCAGAATGGTGGTTCCTGTTCTGCATGCCAATGGCAGTGACACTGGCAGCCCTGTAGGCTGGTTTGCCCTTTTATGAAGTCAGATATCTGTTTTGTTTGGTCTACAGGTCCCTTATTTCAGGTGTATTTTGGCATCAGCATGAATGTCCCTTCCTTTCTTTCAGTTACCTGTGTTTTTAGCTGATTTTCTTTGAGTTGCTTCCATGTGGCTCCTCTGCTATTCAGCCATGCTGAATCTTCACACCAATGAAAACTTTCTGTTGGAACACAAAACAAGCCAAAACAAAAACATGAAGAACATGAAAACACAGCTTATACAATGAGAAATTAAAATACTCAGCAAGTTCATGTAAAGATCTGATTCATCTGTAGCCAAATAAATACAAATTAGCAATCAGGTTTTTAACTTATACCAATTGCACTTGCAAAAAACTATTTAAAAAAGACAATGCTATGGCCTAAGAAGACCTAGTAAAATAATTTTTATTCTAGATACACATATGTACTGCTATAGCTTTGTTGAGAAAAGTTTTAATTTTTTAAATTAAAAATACACATTTGCTTGACCCAGTTACAACAACTTTTATCAACAGAAATAAAACAGCAGCATATAGAGATGTAAGGATAAGTATGTTTATTGACTCTGACTTTTCACTCAGCAAGGATTTCTCCAAAGCATAGTTAAGTGAAAAAGATCAAGATGTAGAAAAGACTGTATCAACACCTAAAATACTCCATGTGCTCATGTACATACATAAAACAGATAGGTTTGTGTATAGTTATATACATTCTAAAAGTACTAAGAAGGTGATATATTAATTATTCAATGAGTGATAATTTGGAGACAGGGAGGGGAGATGGAGATACCCAGAAGTGGGGTAATATTAACATTGTATCAATCTTTTCATATGACCTGGGGTTTACACTTAAGGCATATGGATAAAATAATGGAACACTGTATTTAAACATTATTTCTATCATTAGTAAGCTATGTTACTTCAGGCTAATCATTTACTCCACCTCAGACTAACTCAATGGCAGGTGGGTTATATGATCACTAAGGATTTTTCTGCCTCCAGCATTCCACAATCTACTTCTGCAAGTGATGGATAATTCATCAAATGGTACAATCTCGGCTCAGGATACATGTGTCACAATAAAGCAAAGTCAGTTTGGTTTGGCCCAGTCTTTGAAAATACACTTTTATTTTTTTAATGTTATTTGGGTGATCTATTATGATATGATATTGAATGGTGAACTGAATTTACTTTGTCCTGTAGACCAGGGTATCTGGCTCAATATTCTTACTAATGAGTTGACCGTTTTCCCATCCCTGGTCTGGACTGCTTTGTGCTCATTCAAACCATCTCTCCCTATTCTGACTACATATTCCCTTCTTGAATTTTCCATTGTAGTCCCTTGCTGTGCCCCAAGTTAACATCTTTCTGTTTTTCCCTCTCCCTCTCCAAAGTTTATAGTACCTTTCCCCTCTGCCCTTCCCATCTCCCAAAACCCACCAGTCTTCAGGGCTCCACTTGAACCCAATTTCCTTTTTGAAGGTCTTTAAAGCCTTCAAGTTACACTCTATTTTTTTAAAGGTTCCAATAAGTTGATTGTCCTTATCCTTTGTATTACGATTTTCATGACTGTTTTGTACAGTGTTACTTGTGTAAGTGGCCCCTGGCCACAAATACTGCTAGATCCAGAAGGGAAGAGAGAAACTTATTAATTCTCCTCTGTTTACCCTATAGGATATAGAGCAAGGTCTTATGCCTAACAACTTGTTAATTAATCCTGTTTTCCTCTGAAATAACCATCTGTAAAGCCTTGCCAAATTCTGAACTGACAGAAAATTTTAACATGACATGAAATATTAATGAAAACACAACTAAAAACAGTATTTTTAGAAGTAAGAAAATGATGATATCTTACTTATTAAACTGTGTATGACTGTCACCCAGGTTTAGACAATTAAAACCAAGAAGACTGGACACCTGCTATGAAAAGCCGGTGGATCTCCCAGCCAGGATAACAGCTTGTCCTTGTGTTATGTAGCTGGAGCCAAGAAATCCCATTTGCCAAGAGACTGTGAAATATGCAGCTCAAAGTTCAGTAACTGAAAGTTACAAAATTTCAATGAAGACGTTTCATACAATTCTCAGAACTCACTCACTGTGGTTATTTCCATTTCCCAGCATGGCAGAGTTATGCAGTTTAACTTTGAAAGGGTGTTTTCTTTCAACTGTTTTGTTAATATAAGTTGAGTTATCCACTAACTCAAGAAGAAAAGTCCAGATTGCTTGATTAACATCTGTAATTTGTGATCTCTTGATTTAATAAATCAACATGGGTCTCAACATAGCTGCTAACAGGATCCTCACAGCATATCCAAGAGTCCAGGAGAGTTCTCCCCAAGCTCTGAAAGGACCCCCCACTCCCTCCTCTCCTCCTTCACCCAACAGTGGAAGCCTGTGAGCTGAACAGAAGATTTTATAAGTGCAATTACTTGACAGCTTAGAGTTAGGTGTGTACATTTTTATTATCAGAGCCATTATGACCATTATATGATTTAATAGCTTCTAAAAATGAGGATGCAACTTGAGATCATAAAAACCAAGTGAAATAAATCAGACATACAAATAGTATTACATGGTTTCTCTTACATGAGAAACCTCAACTAGGAAAAAAGAACAAAATATAGATAATAGGAAGGAATTCTTCAAATGGAAAGGGGAACAAGATGGAGGGAGAAGTAAAGGGGATGGAAGAAGAGAATTAAAGACAAGATTTTACAAGTGGGTAGGGGCCAAGAGTTGAAAGAAGCAGGGAAGAACAGGAGGGGTAGGGGATGATCAAAGAACTAGGATGTGTTACCCTTTCTCTTCCCTTGCCTCCCCGCTCTGTCTCTGGGAGGAACCTCCAGGCCCCAGTTGCATCTATAAATTAAAGATTATAACCACAGCACTGCCTCCCTGGGTTGTACAAAGAACCTTATGGCACACGTTAAGCACCAAACAAGTATTAGGTTCTTAAAAAACTTAAGTAGTGAAGCTTTCATCTGTTTTAAAAATTATGCTGTCGCTTGTTAACATGACAACGAAGTCTTTATTCAGGACTCTGATGGTAAGTGTCAAGGCTATTGAGATGGAGGAGAGAATGGGTCCAGATCCAAACATAATGCGAGTAAGGATTTATAGCTAAGAGTGAGTTGAGGCCCTCAGTGGATGGACAATTTATGATGGGCAGGAAACATCTTGCTAAACCACAGGAAAGATGCTTGCTGGAGGGAGAGCAGGCTGACCGGATGTCAAGGACCACGGTTCTCTCTCTGTTGGTTAAAAGGGCGCTCCAAGGAGGACAGAAGCGCCGAGTCAGGTCAATCAGAAGAAGGCTCAGAGGAGCCTGGCTAACGTTTGGCCGAGGAAAGATTCTATGTCACTTGCGGCTGCTAATAAAGACTTTCCTTATACAACGGTAGCTTTATGAATTTTGACGTGGGCATACCCCGCACAGAGGCATATCTTAGTGAGTTTCTCCATCTGTATAATGGGACTGCACCCTCAAAAGCACGTTCCTTTGGCAATTCCATCATTAAGATCATGAGCAGAGATCTACAACCTTGGTTTGACCATGCAGTGATAGTGTAGGGTAAATGTGATCTGTCTTTACAGAGAAGGAAATTGAGGCCTGGGGTTAACTGACCCATCTTTCCTTTCAAGCTCAATTCTAATGCATTTGCATGTGTGGGCCCTTTCTAATATCTGTAACTTCAGAAAGAAGATGGAAATGGGGAGAGGGGGAAGGTGGAGGAAGGAAGGGGTGCATCTCCAGAGAAGGGGAGCACTTTATGAGTGATTCACACTTGGGACAATTGTAGCAAAGCCCTGACTGTGTACCATGTCATTCACAGCTGGTCGCCTCATGAAAAGCCTGGTCTGCTTGACGCAGACACTGCCAGCGCTCATTCCGGAAAGAGTGCGTTCCATGGCTGTATCACGGGGCCTATGTTTGTGACAGACAGCCACGTGTAAGGAGGCAGGCAGGAGGGAAGCTCAGCCCTTTGTGACTTTCCCCAGCGCCGCTCTGGTGGGCAGCGTGTCAGGCAGGAGGCGAAGAGCGCCAGGGGGACCCCAGACCAGCAGGACGATGAAGTCACTGCAGGTCATGTCGATGACAGGTGCTGTGGGGTCGTGTCTCGTTCCTGATCTGGGGGCCCAGAAAGCACCTTGTTCTCCAGGGATCCGGAAGCAGATTTTAGTGTTTAGCTGGCGAGGCAGCAGATGGAGAAGGGTGAGGCAGAGGTGAGAGGGCTAAAGGAACAAAGTCATGCTGGTCTCTGCGGACCAGGTCTCATGGAGGGTGATTCAAGCGCAAGAAACACCCCGGCCCGCGAGAGCAGCTCCTGTCCCTCTCAAAGACTCCCGATAGCTTCTGAAATGCACTTTCCCAAGACGCTGTCGGAAAGATGGCTCCTTCCTTCACACTGTGGCTAAGGCAAATTCATAGGGCTGAAGAGGACACAGGCTAATTTGTTAGTGCTGCTAACAGTATCCTATGTACTTTTATATAAAATAAAACAAGGTTCATGAGAAACAAGCAGTGGCATTTCTCGCCATCTTAATCTTCTTTCTGGAAAAATAGCAGCGTGGCATGGTATCTGACTCTACCATCACCCGGACGGGACAAATGCCAAAAGGTTAAGAAAAGTTCTTTAAGAGCAGAGTATGAGGACAGCTCTGCGTGTAATCCTAGCAGTCTGGAAGCCTGAGGCAGCAGGACCATGAGTGGAAGGCCAGCCTGGCAAATTTAGCTAGTCCTTTGTGCAAAGCAAAAAATAAAAAGGATTAGTGATATAGTTTAGCTATAAGCACCCCTTGGTTTGACCACACACACACACACACACACACACACGCACTCTTCAAGAAGCATGAAGACTCCAAATATTCTCCCTCTTTCATCAAATGTATCTTGAACAGTATATTTTAAATTCCCCACAGTGGAGTAGACTCATTCGACCCAGAAGTTGCTCCTTATACTCAGGACGCTGTTCTGGGTGGGACTCATGTAACCCTTAGAACAGCTTCAGCAGATGGTCCTGCCGAGCTGTCCTTTCCAGACCTGGAGTCTGAGGCAAAGTCAGATGTAAAGGACACAAACCAGATTTAAACCGAACCTTCTGGCTCCTGAATCCATGTCGCTGAGCAGAACAGGTCCACGGAGAAGGTGATGAAACCCTTGACCTCTATCTAGAGATACATTTGTGGGTGCATACCTGTATTTACTGGTGATTTGGGGGTTTTTATGTTGGTAGAAAAAGAAGGAAAAACCTTTTTCCTTTCCAGATTCCCTGGCTGGGAAAATCTTTCTGGATTTCATGACAGATTTTGGACCAACAGAGGATGTATTATGAGGAGAAAAGCATAAGCATTTATCTAATACAAGTTTTACTTGACACAGGTGCCTTCATTAAAAAAAAAAATAACAAACTTAAAAAAACTGTTAAGTCTTTGTGTTTGGATGAAGAAAATGTGACCTAAACTAGGAAACCGGGGGAAATGGGTAAGGGCTAGTCCTGAAACTCCACTCAGAGTCGTTGCCGTCTTCTGAGACAAGGGCGCCCCTTTCCTCTGGGTGTGTGTGTGTGCGGTGGGGGGGGCTGGGCTCTTTCACGGGAGGTCCGATGACCTGCTTGGTGGGAGGAGTCTGTCCTATTTCTCAAACTCCTTCACCCAAAAGCCAAGTTACTATCTTGGGGCGTGGTCTCTTCTAAACCCTCTCACAGAAACCCTTTCCAAGACTGTACTTTATTAAGCTCTTTGCCCAGGCATCTGAAAAATGCCACAAAATGCCATTTATCTGCCTCAAAGACTTACGATGGAGCTTTAGAAAAGAGGAGTTAAACACTTAGAATGGTGCTTAGAATATGAGATAGGCAAAGACAATTTTTTTTTTTTTTCAGACAGGGTCTCGCTTTGTAGTTCAGGCTGGCCCTAGCTCACTATGTAGCCCAGGCAAGCCGCCGCAAACTCAGCAATCCTCCTGTCTCTGCCTCCCGAGTGCTGGGATGACAGGCGTGAGCCACCACGCCCGGCACTGTGGTATATGGTATTGATTGCTGGTGGGCGTGAGTCACCACACCCAGCATTCTATGTGGTTACTGGGATCGAACCCAGGACCTTGTGCTTGTGAGGGAAGCACCGGAACCACTAAGCTAAATCTCCAGCCCACAAACTATTATTTTTAAAAAATCATTCTTTTGTATAATTTACCTGTGAAAACAGCTTACATATTTGATATAACCCACCTTAAATAGTGCAGCATTTCAGTAAGTTACTATATATTCTCACAAGACACAGCTTAAGGACTATCATTTAAAGAAGTAAACTTTAGCTAACACGAAAATTAACTAAATGGAACTCTGTTCTTTTTACATCAGAGGAGACTTTTTTCCAACAAAGTCCAAGGCAAATTTTAGTGACCTTGAGAAATTAACCCCTCTGTTTTCCTATGAAATAATTAATGGTTAGATATAAAGTTGGTATTTAAAAAGTTTGAGAGTAACTTGAAAAATTTTTGAACCCTTATCCGGAAGAGAGGGTTAAAAGTTTGTCTTGCTATTTATATTTATTTTTTTAATTAATTAATTCTATCACCTTCTCTAATGAAGCTGGCTCATCATCTACTTGGTTTGCCTGACACATATTCAAATCTGAATGTTTTCTTTTATTTCAATTCAGCTTCGCAGGACTTCAATGGCAAGCTTACTTTAATGGCAGAGAATGCAATAGGATCTCAGGGAGAAATGATGGTTAAATAACAAGCTAATATTAAATTAGTTCCCTATTTGCATTTTAAGACCTTATGTGAGATACGATCGAAGCTGTTCCGCATCCCAATTTTTTGCAAGATAATATTTAGCCCTACTGATGTTTATCCAGCCTTCTACACAAGTCTCGCTCGCGCTCGCTGCTGCTAAAACCTTGCCGAGGCCGCCGTCTCCTCAAGACTCCAGGCTCTGGTAACAGCCTGGGGGACCTGCTAGCGGGGGGGGGGGGGGGGGGGGGGGGG
>PVIC010027398.1:0-23853 GCA_004025085.1 Thryonomys swinderianus
ATCTGCAGTTGAATAATTGTAGTGGCTATTTTATTATCTGTAGACTTTTTAGAAATCTATTTTTTATTTAAAAAATTCATTATTTTGCTGTCCTCATTCACAGTAACAGAGCTTGTGCTTGTGTAATATGTTCAAGAATTCCGAGGGCCACGAGACATTATTGAGGAGGTCTGATCTGTTAGATAAGGTACTCTCTGCAGCCATCTCATAAACAGTCGCATCTCTAGTCTTGAGATAACCAGGACTATGCTCGGTCATTTCAGGAGCAACATTTAATGTCTTTAAAGAACTTCGTATTCCTGAATATTCTGGCTTTTTCATTTTTCTGAGGTACTAACTAAAAGTTGTCATTTTTCTCTCTAGAATTTGCTCTTCTGACAGTGATTATTTTAATTAGAGCTTCTTTTGTCATATGAAGAGACAAGAATTCATTAATGATTAAGTTCTGCTTTTTATTTGCTTACCAATTTTCTCTTCAAACTTTCTTTTACTGAACATATATTAAAGTCAATAGGATATACCTTTAGCAGTCATTTGGTCTAATCTTCAACTAAGCACCCAAACTTGAAAGCTTTGCTCTTTCAAGGTAACTTTTCTGGAAAGCAGTCTTTGTTAGGAGAACAAATGCCATGTGGATATTACAGAAGAGCTATTTTCCTCCTGCCTATACATTCTGAAATGTTTTCTCTAATCTTTAGCATGAAAGTCTGGTGTGGCTGATTAAGGTAAATCTTATGAAGATGAACTGTTCTTTTCCTATATTGCCTCCCTCCTGATCATTGGAGCTTTTTTAACTTGTACACATTGTCTATCAGTTTATTCATCATAATTTCAGTGTTCCTTCCAGAAATGGCCCCAGCCACAAGCCCTACTGTTGGGTTTCTGCTCCTGGTATATTATAATTCTGTATACATTTTGTCTCTCCAAATGTAGGGGAAAACTTCAGTAAACTCTGTTTTCTGATGAATGTAAGAAGGGTTGTCAACTTTCAGATTGAGTTTGTTTCATGTTCTGAGATTGGAATGATAGTTTTCATATTGTCATATGTCAGATTAGAAATTAAGAGTTCCCTGAATCCAAATTGTTGATAGCATTCTCTTTAATATTACAAGAACTCAGAGGCTTATCTATACAGCATAAATTATTGATAATATTAACACTGAAAATTTAGAAATTAAAGCCTTGTCTAATTGAAGAAGGCTTGCTGATTAAGCCTTTTTCTATCATTTTAAATAACTTGCTATTTAGAGATAATTGTAGAGACACAAGTTTTCCTTCACTTGAGTGATGAAATTATGGTAGTGGATAGCATGATCTGACTTAGAGAGCTGGAGAAATTGAGACAGGCCCAATATTATAAGCACAGTCACTCCTACACTGCCAAAGCTTCACTGGACAGCAGAGGCTCAGCCAAGACTTGGCTGAAGGGAACGGGAAACTATTGGAGAGGATAACACATCGCTGCTCACAGAACAAAAAGAAGAGCATGTTTATACTGATGTGTTGATGTGGTCTAAAATCCAGTAGTTTCTTCTGGCCAAGGACACAGTTTCAAAAGATGTTTTTCCTTGCGATAGACTTTGATCATTGGGTGATGAGAAGCAACATGCCCTAGAATCTACTGAACTTGTGTGGATCTCATGAGGTCATCCTGCAAGCATTTCTTTATGATGAAGGTGAAGTGCTTGAGTACCTGACCTGCTGAGAAAATCTAGGATCAAGCAGATGAAATGCAAACCATTTCTGGTGTGCAGTAGTTTACATAATCTTAGACAAAATATTTGTTTAAATAGTCAACACATCTGTATACATGTATAAGTAGAATAAGACTCAAGTGTTAAGACAGCAAAGGAGACAGACACAATATAAAGATAGGACTGCCTATTCTTTTGTCCATACTTATTCACATGTAAGATATTTATAGACTCAGTGGAGGAGTCAGTGTTCTCTGGAAAAGCAATCTTCAGGCCTGCAGAAAGTAACCCAGGTAGTTGCTATCAAAATCAAACATCAGAAGTGCTACAAACAGTAAAAGTTGATGGAATGTAACATTGTATCACCTGAGTGTGTAACATTAATAATTAATGTTTTTAAGTTAAATAAGAGCAAATGAAGCTAGAGATTTCTTTAGAATGTTCGTGTATCACTTCCTTGTTTTATGAAAATATAGTTTTTGTGGTTTTACTTTTAGTATAGGTTTGTTGAAGCATGTCATGCTAAAAAGGGTAATAACTTTTAGCACTTTTATATCAGATTTGTGTCCCATCAGTATCCCATCAAGATTGTCCCTGACTGTGTCAGTCACATTATAGAAAGTGTCATTATTTGCACTTAGAATCCTTCACAAAATGTTATGTTAAGCACTGGGGTCAAGAGCAAGTAACACATTTACTACTATCATGTGAAAATAGTGCTAAAAGGAGATAGATGTATGCATTTACAACAGCATGAAAAGGAGCTAGAAGATTAATATAATAGGAAAACAGCTGTACCTAAAACTAAAGTGAAAGTGCTTTCATGGTAATGTGGTACCTGATGTGTGGGAAAGAAGGATGAGAAGAGGAAGAGAAGAAAGATAGGAAGTATAGAAAGAAAGGGAGGAAGAGGAGAAGAGGAAGATGAGTAGGGGAAGAAAGTGGAAGGAAGAGAAGAAAGGAAGAAAAAAAGAGTTTAAATTTTTTGTTAAAAATTCTGTTAAAAAGATGTTTCTGTGTGGGCAGAGGGATATAATGGAGATGTTTATGCTGTCTAACAAATCAAGATGGTTAAGCAAAAATAACAGGAACTCACAGAGAAATTAACAAATCAGGTATGGTCTTGCTTTGTAGTTCAGGCTCGTCCTGAGTTCACTATGTATCCCAGGCAAGCCTCAAACTCAGCAATTCTCCTGTCTCTGCTTCTTGAGTACTGGGATTACAGGTGTGAGCCACCATGCCTGGCATTGTGGTATGCAGTACTGATTGCTGGTGGGCGTGAGTCACCATGACAGGCATTGTGGTATGTAGTACCCGGGATTGAATTTAGGACCTTGCACTTGCCAGGAAGACGCTGGAACCACTAAGCTAAATCCTGGCCCCAAAGGAAGAAATTTGGATGTTTTCACAAATCTCTAAACAGCACAATTTCTGTGACAAATAGCACATGATCTCATCAATTGCCAGGGATGTTTTCTATAAGTTTGGGACTGGCTCCAAAGGGTTGCAGTGGATTCTGACACTTAGCGAACAAATACTGATCATTAGCTTTTAAGCAAGAAGCTAAAGAAAGGGGAAACCTAGCCACATGGAAGACATAGGGTAATATTAACGAAGAAATATTGTTAAAAATAATTGGGAAACAAAATCTGATGAGTTAATCACATAGCTAAATCTGGTTTTAAAACAATAATAGAGCAGTTGAAATTATCTATGAAATTTCAAAGCCATCTCTACTTACAAAATTCTTTAACAGTTTCAAGTATATGTGCATTGGTGATACATAATGCTAGTATTCCTGTATGTACTTCGGCTTTTTATTTCTGATTATTCTTATTGCTGTGATTTTTATAGTTATTACAGAAAATAAACTCAGTGGTGTGTGAGAGGAACATTGCATTTCTTGCTTTGTGTCTGAAGAAGAATAATAATCAGAGGGCATGTGGATACAAAGCAAATAATGTAGTTTGATAACATTTTCACTTTTAAAAAGTCTTTGTTCTTTATTTTTATTAGTGTAAAAATTGTGGCAATGCACTCACTTTGTTTGTGCTGTTCAGCTATATTTCTAAAGATTAAAAACAAATGCATTCAATATACTTTAACTCATACTTTTTTTAAATTTGAATCTTTATTGGTATATTATACATAACATCATGATCACACACAATATTGAGAATTTGTACCAGTATATGACACACTTTAATTCTCATTTTTCCCTTTCCCCCACCCACTTTGCAGCCCCCCACCCCTATATATATAAGCTTTGTTTATCTTTTTTTATTACCATCATATTTTTTCTTCCCCTTGTTATTACCCCTACACACCATTTCCCTTTGAATATTTTCTATTTCACAATATCTACCATATATTATAGAGCTAAATATATGGTTAAATATATATATATATGTTATGTATGTATATAATATATATATATATGGTTGTTTCCAAGATTTAGCTATCACAAACTGAGCTGCTATGAACATGGGTACACATATGTCACCGTGATATGAATCTTTTAATTCCTTCATGGACATACCTAGCAGGGGAATAGATAAACCTTTAATCTCCAAATCACATCTAAACGAGAAGAAATTATTTGGGAATAAAATTATATAACCAAATATAAGATACATTACTTAGATGGTGTGTCTAAGTTATAGCTTATTTCAGACAGAGGAATCCAATCTCCAAGCATGCTCTCACAGACTTTTCAAAATGTAAAGAAGTAAATTAACAGATTCTTCTTGTATCTCCTTATTTTTCCTCTCTCTTGCTTCCCTCTTCCCCATCTCATCTTTCTTTCTTCCCTACTGTCCTTCTTTGAGAAAACATGATGCTAAATTATCATTCTATTTCCTTTAATCCTCTGTCAAACCAGTGCTTATACATTTCCAGACTTTGATAGGAAAGGTTTTCTGTGAAAAGTAAATAATAATAATAATAATAATAATAATACACTCACCAAAGAATAAATCAATGTAGTGAATGTTAATGCATATCCCTAACTTTCTTCAAAATATTGAAAAATTATCAGAATGAGACCCCTGAGACACTGTTATTTTTAAAAAATCCCAGCCCTTTTATGTGGATCCTTTTCTTTTTACTTTGAGTTATAATTCTGACATGTAGAAATGATCTTGTGTAGGCTATATGTAGTTTTATTTACTGCACCCCAATAATTATATAAACATTAAAAATGATGCAAAAGAATCTATAGCTCCACATATAGTTTTATCTCACTGTAGTTTTAAATTAAATTGCTCAGATACATAAGGATTGTGGTGTAAAAATTAAATTTGTTCTTATATTCTTCTTTAATATATGTTGTACATACCTGATTTTGTGGATTTGGTATATTACTCAGTTTTCACTATTGGTGAACCAAATATGAATTTTTAAAAGTCATCTGTTAAATAACAATATGCTTAATAGAAATATATGAAGTTATTCATCATTTTTTGTATTTACCTGTTTTTAGCTCAACAGTACAGTGATTTCTCCAAGAACCAACTACAGAGAAATTATTTATAAAACAATTACTTATAAAAACAGCATTAATTTAAAATGCAAGGAGTTTGGGGGTGGGAGTAGACTCTGGTTTGTTTCAGAAAGTATGAGGCTAAAGTGATGGCTCCGTATTCATTTTACCAAGCATGCTATTTCTTAAAAAAGAAAACTGGAAATATATATGAAATGAAAGTTTTATGAACTTGAAAGCCTGGTGTTATTGATCTAAGCGAAAGGCATTAAGTGTATGAAAACTGCTAACAGGGGAAATAAGGGCATCTCATCGCTGGGAAACTACTGATTTATGACTTTCATTATGGTTTTACAATTAGAAGAAAAGAATTGAAACTTAGTTGTTTAAAATATTATTCTTCCTGTGACCAGATTTATTTGTTGATAAACTGCATAAAGAAGTCATGTTAATAATCTTACACAAAAGGAAGAATCAATACAAAATCCCCAATGAGGTTTGCTTCGCTTCTGTTATATTTGCTTGTATTTCCTGTCTTGAGAAGCCAGAATATTCTAGAATAACTGAAACTAAATTATTCATGCTTTTTCCATCTCAGCTAATTTTTCAATAAAATAACTGGAATATATCAACAAATCACATCATTTTTCTAGGAGTAGCAATAAGAAGAAAATTATTAATAATTTTAATACCACCTTTTTTCTGGATGCTTTAGAAACTTTCAAACATAACATTCAGTTAATATTTACTAGTGGGTAGTAATTCCAAAGCAATCTCTAAAATAATGAGAGACATAAGTATGAAGAGATAGCTTTCACTCTTAAAACAAAACTATATATGACTAAATATATCAAGGTTACACAATTTCTTATATGACAAGTAGTACAGTAGAAATACAGTACTGATGTAAAATGAATTACTACAGGAACAAATATATACAGCTTTCCATGAGAACACTAAAAGCACGGTGACCCCAGCTATCACCAGTTGTATTTCTCTTTCCACTAAAAGGAGAAGCTCTTTCAATTTGTTTAGAAGGCAGAGGAATGTACCCCTGAGGAAGAGAGCCCTGACACATTCTTGAAGTCTGTGTTGGTACAAAGGCATTTGGATTGGAGCATGAGGTGTGTTAGGTAAGGAAAAGGCAGTGTGAAAGCCCAGAAGAGTATGAAAGAACAGTAATCTTACAACCTGAGTTAATTTAGAGTGCCGTGGTGTATAAATTTGAGGACAGATAAGGAATGCGTTTGGAGAGACTGCCTGTAGTTGGTCTGAATCTTATTGAGGAGATGAGGAGATTATAATGAAGTAATATAATATGCTTAGTTTGAGATCATAGTAAGATTGCTTTGACTAGGGGTTGGTAATTGCGGCAAGGATAATAAAGTGGTAACTGATCTTAGACACTAAGAGGTAAAGTTTATCTTCCTGAATCTAAATTTAAATATTAAAAGTGGAAAAATGATAAATTCATATATAACAGTCTTTCTGAAACTTACATGAAAACTTGCCTATTTGTAAAACCCTCCGCACAGGGATAGAGCCGTCTTAGTCATTTGACTAGGAATCATGGCCTCCACCTGACGGATACTTTCCAGAAATGTCTTGTTATCAAACAGCCTATATAATTTTCTTGTAGGAATCACTACTTACAGATACATGCACAAGTGTCACTGGCAGAAGTGAAAAACTTCATTACAAAGTATAAAAAATGACATCCAATGACAGAAGTAATGAAAATATGCAAGCGGAAAGGATGACAAAGGTGACAACAAGCAATGTAGACAACTTGAAAGAAAGATCAGAGCCTTTTGCAGATAGAAGCTTATAGTCTGAGGAATAGCAGGTAAAGTTTTATCACATATTGTAGGTTGTCTTTTCACTCTGTTGGTGTTTTCTCTTGTTATATCAAAGCTTCTTAATAAAATGAGATCTCAGTTGTTGATTCTTTCTGCTAGTGCCTGTCCATAAAGTCTTTCCTTATGCCAATGTCTCCATGAGTTCTACCTAACCTATTTTGCATCAGGTTTAGTGTTTCTGCTTTAATATTTAGGTCCCCAATCCACTTTGATTTGAACTCAGTGCATGGTGAAAAAGATAAATCTACCTTCAATCTTTGGCAAGTTGAAATCCAGTATTTCTAGCACTATTTGTTAAAGAGGTTATCTCTCCTTCATTGATGGTATTTGGCTTCTTTGAAAAAATTGAGATGGGTTAGTATATCTGGAGTAGTTTTTGCATCTTCTAGTCTGTTACACTGATCCTCATGTCTGTTTCTTTGCCAATATCATGCTATTTTTATCACAGTGGTTTTGTAGTATAGTTTCAAATTGGGGATTGTGATACTCCCTGCCTTGTCCTTCTTGCCTAGAATTGTTTTTGCTATACTATGTTTCTTTTGTTTCCAGATGAATTTTTGTGTTTTTTTTCTCTAACTCTATGAAATATGCTGTTGAGAGTTAAATCAGGACTCCATTGAATCTATATAGAAGTTTGGTAGTATGGCCATTTTGACAATACTGGTTCTTCTACCCAGGAAGAAGGGATGTCTTCCATTTTCTATTATCCTCTTTCATCTCCTTTTTCAGGGTGCTGTAGTTTTCAGAGTGGAGGTCTTTTGCCTGCTTTGTTAGACTGATTCTGAGATATTTCATTTTCTTGGGTGCTATTGTAAAGGAATTGTTTCCTCCAACTTGACATGTTCATAAGTGAAATAAATATGACACAGATATGTAAATACTGTATCATTTCTCTAGTATGAGCAAATAGAGGGTAAAGAAGCTCCAGAATGTACGATAAGCATTGTAAAATAGGAAGAAAATGTTCAAAGGGAAAAGAGTAAAGAGAAAAATAGATAAGGGAAAGAAAAAACGATGGTAAAAATAAGAAAATAAAGGGATGGGATGGTAGGCAGGGCAGGGAAATGAAAAATGAGAAAAAGATACACCATGTACAGGACAAATTCATAAACTTCAATGTGACTATAACATATATCTAAAATGTACCAATAAACATATATATATATATATATATATATATATAGAGAGAGAGAGAGAGAGAGAGAGACAGACAGACAGACAGACAGACAGACACAGACACAGACACAGACACAGACACAGACACAGACACAGACACAGAGACAGAGACAGACAGGGTCTTGCTTTGTAGTTCAGACTGGCCCTGAGCTCACTGTGTAGCCCATGCAACTCTCTAACTTAGCAATCCTCCTGCCTCTGCCTCCTGAGTGCTAGGATTACAGGTGTGAGCTACCATGCCTAGCACTGTGGTATGTAGTTACCAGGGATCAAACTCAGGACCTTGCACTTGCTAGGTAGGTGCTAGAACTACCGAGCTAAGTCTCTAGCCCAAATACAATAAAATTTTTTAAAAGAAGGTTGCAGTGGTAAATGGGAAAAGTTCTGGAATTTTACCCTTTTTTCTGCTTTTAGACTTGAAAGATGGCACACTCAGCTTTATCCACAATCCATTTGTTCACAACATGAACGTGATTCCGTATGTTCCACGACCTGTCTAACTTCCAGAAATGTCCAAGATAAGAGTACTCAATACACTTTATTTTTAAAAGAAGCTATAATAAAGATGCAACAAGTAACTAGTATCCTTATGAGACAGATGAACTTTTACGGGTCTGGTGAGCTGTGATATAGAAAATTTTAAAAGAAAGAGTCAGAGCTACTGTTTCACTTAAAATATATGGACCTGTACTGAAGCACAATTATCTTTAATTCCAATATTTAACATAATTCCAAGCACATGGAAGATACCCAACAGAGATTTATTGAAGGAGTGAGCTGGGAGTGTTTTACACCATACTAAATAAGTCTTTCTCACAGCATGACTCCATTATTTTGCCTGTGTTTTGGAGGTGGGATGGAAGAACAGACATTGTGGGAAGAACAGGTGAAGTTACATTTGTTTAGCCCTGGTGCGTGTAATAATTTAGTACTCCATGTTCATATGTCACATGAGTTTATAGTAGTCATTGTTAAAAAACCTCAGATTTCTACAGAGTAAAAAGAGATGGAAATTTTCTTAAATAAAATAAGATCTTCTCATTTGTCTACCTTTCACTTTCTTCTCAAAGTTCAGTTTGTCTCAAATGACACTGCACAGGAAACTGACCTCTGCTGATTCAATCAGCCTGTTCTCTTGCCCTGTGTTTTCCTATCGGATTTGATCAGCAGGGAGCACCATTAAGAGATGTCAATAAGGGGCAGGTAAGGTTAGCATATGTGCATCTCTAGCACCTTCCTTACAGCGAATCCACCTGGCTGATCACTTCCAGCCACCTCAGCACAATCTCTGCTCCTTGCTCATCTTCTTAGGCCTACGTTTAATAACATAAGCACATTGCTACCAGCCCTATTTTGCTGAATATTTTTGTGATCTCTCTACCCTCTGAACAGATGTTTTGTGATACGCTTTTCAAATTATTCGATTTTATTTTGACATTCACTTCAGGAAGAGACATTGATGGATGCACATGACAATCAACATTAATCAAATACACATAATTTGATGTTAGTTCAGGAAAATATTCATTATATTTATAATCTGTCTGCTTAGGAAACAAATACAAATAGAGCCATTAAAGCTAGGTGATTTTTTTTTACTTTTAGGACCTTTTATTTCATTCATGTATTAAAATGTGTTACTCAGTAACAGTCATGCCAAACATCTTCATATATAATATATACAATGTATAATATGTATAATATTAACATGGATTGTGTAAGAAATTAATAATATTTGCTTCTGAGATAAAAACACACCTAGAAATGTCTTTGAAAGCAGTGGCATTGAATTTCATGAGTAAATATTTATAAATTCATTCATTAAAAATGAAACAAGCTGCATAAACTATACTAGATATACTTAGGATATGATTCCTAAAACTTAAGGTGCATAAATTCATGTGATATGTATATGATATGATATATATACATATGGTATAAATGAAAATGTATCTGTAGATGTATTTATAAAGATCAAAATAATTTGTTTAATAATTTAGGGGCAATCATAATAAGATGTTTAGTTCTTGAGCTGCAAGTAATATTAAACAAATGAGCCCTTTTTATAAGACCATTCAGTATAATGATTCCTTATAAAGAGAAAACATAATTTAGATTACTAGTTTTTCCTATTGAAGCAGATTTTTTCAAAAAATGTTTACACAGTGCCAGAGATTTAGCTCAGTGGTTCTGGCGCCTGCCTAGCAAGCGCAAGGTCCTGAGTTTGATCCCGGTAACCACATACAATGCTGGGCGTGGTGACTCATGCCCACCAGCCATCAACACCACATACCACAGTGCCGGGTGTGGTGACTCATGCCTGTAGTCCCAGCACTCGGAAGGCGGAGGCAGGAGGATTTCTGAGTTCACTGCTTGCCTGGGCTACCCAGTGAGCTCAGGGCCAGCCTGAACTGCAAAGTGAGACCCTGTCAAAAAAAAAAAAATGTTTACACAATTTTATTGTGTGATAAGTAGATTCAGACACAGTTTTACAGGAAAATCCCACATGTCCTTATTTAATCTCTTCCTGTGGTAACAACCTTCAAAATCTATACTCTCCTATCACACACAAGCCTAGAAGTTGATAAAATGTGTTGTTCCAATATCATTGAAATTCACATCTATGCCAATTGTCCTAGTGTACTTTTGTGTGATGTGCATATGATTCTCAAACTGACTGCAGTTCTGCCATTTTGTTAATACTGAAAGAAATTTACTGAGTATTTTAGAGATGAAAAGCTGTAAGACAAAAGTTGCTGACTGACATTTTGTTTGAAAAAATAAAAATAACATATTAAGTAAACAATTTAGTTTTGAACATGCATGTTACCAAAATGAAGGTTAAGTTTAATAAATATCACATTATTTCAGGATTTGTTTTCTTTCCTAGGATTATATCATTAACAAGATACAGATAGTTATAAAGTTACCTGTGGATGAAATTATAAAGTATCTCCAAAAAGAAACACATATATGACATGTTGGGAAATAATTCCTTCTCCCTACTGCCTGATCAGTTCAGAAATTGCTAAGTAAAGTATACTAATAAAAACTATCTCAAATGATACTCATAGTTGGAAAAATGTTCACTTGCATACCAGAATCTTCTACTTGTAGAAAGCAACAAAGTAAAAAATGTACTGATTTAGAATTCTTTGTTTTGGGCCAGAGATTTAGTTCAGTGGTTCCAGCGCCTGCCTCGCAAACGCAAGGTCCTGGGTTTGATCCCCGGTAACCACATACAGTGCTGGGCATGGTGACTCAGGCCTGTAATCCCAGCACTCGGGAGGCAGAGGCAGGAGGATTGCTGAGTTCCAGGCTTGCCTGGGCTACATAGTGATCTCAGAGCCAGCCTGAACTACAAAGCTAGACCCTGTCTCAAAAAAAAAAAAAAAAAAAAAAAAAAAAAAAAAAAAAAAAAAAAAAAAAAGAAAAGAAAAGAAAAAAAAGAATTCTTTGTTTTGAGAAAAGGAGAGAAAATGGCAGAAACACAAACATTCATAACATTCCCCATATGCTAAAGCCTAAAGACGGGAAGAGGAGATAAGTGTAGATCAAAGAAGGAGCACCCTAGTACCTATCTCTGTAGAGTTTACTACCATTTTTGAAGTCAAATTTTCCTTGAAAGCTGAGGGAAACGTGGCAGCAGGTAATCTAAGGACACAGCAACTGCCTTTTCCTTGGTTTGGGAGTTCCACGCTGTTCTGCAAATACAGAAAAGAGGCTGAGTCTACACACAACTTGTAACTGTAATGTTTGGGCCAAAGAATTCAGGATGTGCACAACTGGCTCGCTAATAATGCCCAGAATAAAAGCTTATGAAACAGAGAACTCTTGCCAAACATCTTCTGCTGAGACCACCTGCAGCTAAAGCTCTTTTGCAGCTCTTTGTTTGGTCCAACGCTGAGAGAGTGATGTGCATTTGTGTCATCTAAGCATCTAATCTAACACACATTGAGTAGAATTTAATGGTAACCAGGTGCACTGTGTTATTGGCAAAGAAATTCATTTCTGTTGTTTATTTTTTTAGTAAATGCTCTCCCATCTTCTTCCCTTTTCCTGCCTTAGAGATAGCTGGCAAAGGAGTGAATCTTCTTGAAATCTGAGCAATGTGAAACATCTCAAATTATGAGTGTTGGGTATTGTGTGAACCAATGTGAAAGCTGATAACAGAAAATTAATACCAAAAATGGGACCACTACTGTGACCATATCTAACTATGGCTTAGAAGACATAGTAACTGGCTTTTGGAAGAGTTGTGAAACATTTGAAGATAAAGTCAATTCTCTCTATACAGTTTTTCTAGAGAATCCTAATCACACACACCAATGACTGCCATAATATGGTTTTGTCTTCCTGTGCTTAGCTTATGTCACTTAGCATAATGCCCTGCAGATTTAACTATGGCAAATGACACGATTTCTTTGGTTGAGAGGCTATATAGTGTTCCATTCTGTGTGTATTATGTTCTCTTTATTCACTTATACTTCAATAGTCACTTTGACTGACTTCAAATCTTGAGTATTATGAATACTGCTGAGATTGCAAACAGCCATTTGGTACATGGATTTACATTCTATTGGGCATATAACTAGCAGTGGGATTGCTATCTAACATTATAGTTCTAGGCTTAATTCTAAGAGAATCTTCTCATCATTTCCCACTGTGGCTAAATTAATCTGCATTACTACTAGCAGTAGGACATCTTCATTTAAATGACTTTCAAACATTGGATGAGGTTATTTGAGTTGATAGAGCCTTTCCTGATCTAAGGATCTGTTAAAGAAAGTGACAAGTCATCTTTCTTCCAAAAATCATTGCATTTAATTGTGAAATAAAAGCAGCAGGAGAGAATTAATGATAAAAGAATAAAAAGTGTAGGGTGTCTGAAAATCACTTTTTCTTTTCATTTTTCCTATTGTCTATCTTTTATTGTGCCCATTTTTTATTTAGTGAGTTTCTCAGTAACATGGACAATATATCTTAAATTGTTACCTTAATTAGTATAATGCTTTATATGTTTTTGCCCTGTTAGTCTGGCTGTTAATATATATGCATTATAACTAATTTTATAAAGATCTATAATGTAGGCAATGAATTTAAGCTAGCAAGAAAGTGGGGATGGAGGGAAAGGCCAAAATAAAAAAAAACTGAGATGTGTTGGGCACATACATGTACGTTACACAGAGTGAATGTAATCATAATGTGTTTCAAGCCTGTACTAATAAAAATTCGAAAGAATAAACCAGAAAATATGTGTGGTGCCAAAATGAGGAGGTGCAAAGCAGTCTCTCGTCCACAGTAGTACCAAAATCTGGAGAGCTTCGTAATATACACTACTTCACCGATTATGTTCCACTTCTGCTCCGTGGTTCTCTTCAAAGAAGCCCCATACTCTAGGATTTTCACTGTTTCCTTTTCCATGGAGAAAAAAAGTCCATTGTCTTCCATATGATTAACATTTTTTTTGTAAATCATTCCCTGCCTTAGAAAAACAGAGATGCAAAGATCTTCTCCATATTGAGCACTGCACTTTTATTTTCAAGCTTTATACTTTCTTTGAAATATTTATAAAGTTACTGTGCATCAAATTACAATTTACCCTATTAGAGAGAAGCCATATCCACAAATCTCTAAGACAGGCTCTCCTTCCCCTTGAGTTGAGAGTCAAGGTGCTGAGGAATAACATTAAAATACTTTTAGAAGCCCTCTTTTCTAGTGAGTAGTTAAGGCTGCTTGACTTTTAAACAAGCGTGCCTATAAAATTAATGGAAAAAATTGTGTCTTGGGTGGGAAATTTATGAGGTACTGTCCTAAATCTTGCTGAGTTCTTACAAAAGTGCATCACATCCACATCCTTGGGATGTGAACATTGGGGTCTTTTTTTTCAGTCTTTGTGTGTGTATTTCTTCTTTTCAGCTCCTTGTGTAAAAGTTTTACATCAGAAAACTTTACATGGAAATGTTTAAATTCTATTGCAGCTAATACATTTCCTTATAAGTTTATCTTACTATATCAGGTGAAAAATATATCAGATAATAAATAGACCGATAGATAGATAGATGATAGATAGAAATAGATATAGAGTAGATGACAGATAGATAATAGATAGATAGATAAATGAGATAGATGGTAGATAGATAGATAGATAGATAGATAGATAGATAGATAGATAGATGATAGATAGATAGATAGATAGATAGATAGATAGATAGATAGATGAGATAGATGGTAGATAGATAGATAGATAGATGAGATAGATGGTAGATAGATAGATAGATAGATAGATAGATAGATAGATAGATAGATAGATAGTCAGACTTCATAGAAATGAGTTGGTATTTCCAAAATTGTGATTGCACATTTCCTTACCCAAATCTTTAATTCCATATTGAATTTTCCACGATATTTAGATATTGCTGTTGCCTGTCAGACTTTATCCAGCTTTGAGGCAATGGGAAGTGAAATGCAAAGTATCAGGAAAATCAGCAACTCGTGCAGCAGAAGAGGAGGAATTCATTCAAGGAGGAATTAACCAACACAAGTATAGAAAAGTATGTCTTGCACCAGTAAAGGAAAATCAACACAATGTGAATAATTAAACCCTCAGCTTACACCACTTGTATAAGCACAGAATGAAAAGACTTAATTTTTCCCTCTTATTTTTACAAACTTTCCAATATAATTAAATATAACTTTTTATGAGACTGACTCTTCATTTGTGCCATTATTTTCATTATTCTAATGATTTTTAGTTACTTGATTCTAAAGGTTATTATTGCTTCCTTGAGATGAAGACCTCTGTAACTTCATAGTCAACCTTAGACATAGGCTCTGGAGTGCTATTAACTATTGTGACAAAAGATGATAAGAAAATTATAGAGTAGGCCACCGTAAAGACAAACAGGAAACTGTTGGCATATTTCAATGTTTGAGTGTCTCTGAGTATGATCCATTCCACATCTTTCTTTTCTTTTCTTACTAATATTATTCTTGAACCAAATAGGGTGAGATTTCCTGAAATGGTTTCAGTAAAGCAACCAACCTCAGTATGTTGCACAACCCACTGGACTTGTGAGGAAAAAAGAACACCCATTCACCCACGTTGACAAGACAGACTGGAATAATTTTACGAGTTCATTACATTTCCAATGTTTGTTAATTTTAGAGTCCTTGTTTGGACATTAGCACAAATAAAATTTCTTAAAAATGAACAAAACAAGCTAGAGTTATTGGGGGGAGACTATCTAATAGTGACACTATTAGCTATTCAACATTCTAGTTACAGGTTTGTAAATAGCAAGTCAGTAGGGAGAGAATGGTTATAGCAAACAGAGCATAAAGATTCTAGAGCACAGGAGGCCAGAGAATAAGGAGCTGTTGACGTTTGAGAATGGAGCCCTGACATGTGCCAGTAAAATGAACAAAGAGGCTCTATGCCGATATGTTGTACATGTGTGTGAAAAATACGGGATTTTGTTTCTTGAGTCACTTTTCAGTAAGAACCCTCCCACTCTCAAAGAGAGGCTGAAGTAGAGGAGTTTGAATGTAAACAATATAGCATTTACTTCCTGTCAGTGACTTATTAGATTTTAAACTTTGAGTGTTAGAGAAATACTTTTGTTGAGTAATTTAAAATAAACAAAAGTGGAAGAGAATTATTCTCTATCAAAACAGGCACTTTAAATGGCTTCACAAGCTATTTTAATATAAAATATGAGATCCGTGGAGTCTTGTTAGTAAAGACACTAGGTGTTTGATGAAGGAGCCAAACGGAGTAAAAGAGAGATGATGTATTTTACTAGTCATGTTTTTAACTTGTTAAAATTGAAAGGCAGCAGTTTCTGCCATAGCCAAAAATGATTTAAAAAATTACAGTCCCAGGAAAGCCACAGAGGAAGCAGATGCTGCAAAAAATAAAATTGCAGTGAATGAATATATCTCGATTGGAGATCACTGGCTTTTCATTTTCTTCCTATGTTGCAAACACATGATTATAAACAGGATAGAGAAACACAGAAAAATACAAAATGATGTTTTGCTTGCATCCTTTAGCTTTCCTCCCAGAGAGTTTGCAGGATATACATCTGAATTTTATAACAGGTCAATGTTCAGCTAAAAAGGAAGTCCTTTTTTTGTAATCATGCTTTGATTTGCCCCTTTGCAGAACTCAGTGAACAGTTACAGCGATTTTTCAGGAAAAGCTGGATCGCAGGATGACTACCTCTTGAAAAGCACAGGGCCTTCAGGTAAGTGATGTACATGAGCGTCACGACAGTCTTAGAACCGTGTCTTGACTCTTTATTTTTTCTGTGCAGTGTTGATTGGGCAAATGGAAATAAATATAGGAGAAGTGGACCACTATATTCTTTTGCTGGGGCTGCTATATAAAATACAACAAACTGAGTAGTGGGAACAAGAAAAATTTATTTCCATGCTGTCACGAAGATTGGAAATCCAAGATCAAGGTGACAGCAAGGTTACTTCCCCCTGCCATTTCTGTCCTTGGCTTGCTGATATCCACTCCCTTAATGCACTTTCATATGGCCATCTTTCCTACACATGAGCCTCTAATGTTTCTCCCTTTTCTTATAAAGACATGAACCATATCGGATTTGGGCCCTACCTTACTGGCTCCTCTTAACTCCAACAACTCCAGTTAAAAAGCCCCACATACAAATATAGTTAGGTACTTGAGGTACTGGGAGTTGACATGTCCACATAAAATTCTGGGGGAGACAAATCTCAGCCCATAAGAAGTAGGTGAATTTTAAGAGTAGAAATATGCAGTTCATATACACAAGATTTTTTGCAATAGCTTTACCGAGTTTGTGAATGCAAATTTACTTTGAAATTATGCTCTACTCAAATTTTATGATAGGTGTCTGTTTTTTATTTCTATTATAGCATTGGATTCATTTGTTTATTATTACTACGTTCAAGTAAGAAGGAAAAGATTAGAGAGATTTAGCGAATTGTATTTTTCTTTAAAGAAAAAAATACAATGCCAGGATATAAGCCTAGTTTGGCTGACTGTAGTATTGTTTTTACTAGAACTGCCTCTGGAATTTATTCAACAAATGTTTATAAACTGTGAATCAATAGCTGAAACTGACAGATGGTGCCTAGCTATACACATTATTCACTTTAATTACAGTTAATTACACTGATTAGAATTGGTATATGGTATATACTTAAAAACTAACTAGGCCTTATGTGAGAGACTTCAATAGTTGCTAAATTGTACCTTTCAAAACCTTAATGTCTCATAAGTTCCTCTTAGAAAATGAGATAGAGTGGAGAGCATCGCTCTGTGAAGACATAACAAGATAAGAGACGTTAAGAGGTGAGACTTAATCCCTGAAACAGTGACACAAAATCACAAGATATATTAAAGCCCTCTCTTTCCCACCACTGCTCTCAACAACCTCATAACTAAAGAACCTACATTTGTAATCCTGAGTCCAATGTGTGGTCTTCAGTGAGAAAGACTGTGGAATATCCAGAGAAGAGGAAACATTATAACACCTGAGTGCAAACCTAATGAATGAATGATTGAGAGAAAGAAAATGAGCTAATTTAAAACATCTTGTAGCAAAATAACTTGAAAGTGAAATACAATTATAAGACAATACCCCAAACCCTGACACAAGAATAAAATAGTGGAATCAGAAATGTTGATCAACAGATGAATGCTTAAAGAAAATCTGGTGTCTATTCACAGTAGAATACTACTCTGAGGATAGACTTGAGTCGTTTGTGGGAAAACGAATGTCTCTCCAGACCACAGAGTTAAATGGAGTAAATCAAATGTGAAAATTTAAATATGACATGATTTCTCTTGTATGAAAAATTCAATATAAAAATAAATAAAACAGATGCAGTATTAGGAAATTTAAAAAAATATTGTAATCCATCATGGACAATGTATCTGAAAGCGTACTTTGATTTATTATCATCTTACATGTTTTATATAGAGTTTTTGGCTCATGAATATGATTTAGCTATATACATGATAATTAACTTTATAAAAATTTTAAAAGAAATAAGTGAATCTGATGCTGGCATTATGAAAGGGAGGTTGGAGGAGGAGAAAAAAAGAATTGAAATGTGTTATGTATGTGTATCTGTTCCCTACAGTGAATGTAATTTTTATGTAGTACAGACATGCACTAATAAAAATTATAAAAGAATTTCAGAAACTGACTGTGGGGAGAGAACTCAGTATTAGGATATGTACTCATGATGTGTGAGGCCTTGAATTCAATTCCCACCTTAGAAAGAGAGAGAGAAAGAGAGAAAACAGGATGAGATGCAATGAAAGTTGCTTGATTTTCCAAAGGCAGTATATAAACTATATTAGACACACAAAGCTAAATATCTCATTTCATTTTATGTGAAAAACTCAAATCATAATGAGGCACAAAAAATAGACAATAGGAAGCAGAGGGATAGATAGTATTCAAAGGGCACTGAGATCAAAAGATGAAGGGAGCAAAGAAATAAGGATGAAATACAACAGCTATGTGCAGGTCCCAGCTCCACACGAGGAAGGTGAGCCTTCTGTCCCTCAAACATGCACCACAGAAGGAAGAGGCTTAAGGGCTGAAGGAGGAGTCAAGGGAATTTTGAAAAGGAATTGAAATGTGTTACATATCTGTACCAACTTCTCAAAAGAAAGGTAAACATTATGTACTCTACATGTGAACAAATAAAATATAGTAATTGAAAAATAAAGCATTACAAAGAATCAGTAACATATTATGGGTGGAAATAATAAATATGCATATAAAATAACATGACAATAGAATACTGACTGAAAACAATAAAAATGATTTTTAAAGACATTATACAGGGAAGTCAAGATCCCAAAAGTAGATACATAGATAGATAGATAGATGATAGATAGATAGATAGATGATAGATAGATAGATAGATGATAGATAGATAGATAGATAGATAGATAGATAGATAGATAGATAGATAGATAACAGGGTTATTTTATGGATATTAAGTTCTAGCATGGGAAAAATCACATATATAGTGACAAGAAGAAAAATCATTTCTCCTAAGATGAGAATTTATAATAAAAACAGAAGAAAATGAAGAAACAGTAAAGGTGTTCTAAGCCTTGTTTGTTGTATGCATTTATCAAATTGTTTAAATTAATGAATGCGTTCAAATCAGTGCAGCTTGCTGGGCATGGTAGCACACTCCTGTAATCCCAGCATTCAGAAGGCTAAGGTAGGAGGATTGCAGCAAATTCAAGGCCAGGCTCAGCTACATAGTGAATTCAAGGCCATCCTGGACTATACAGTGAGGCTCTGACTCAAAAAAACAAAACAAAAAATTAGTGGGGACTTTTTCTATATTGAATATCTTAGTAGCAATATGTCATGTGGTCTAGCTTGCAAATATTGCACTGACTGTGTCTTGGGGAATTCAAAGCATTAAAATCGTAAAAAAATGATAGAGATTGAAATAAATTAGGTAAAATTATTTGATTCTATTAATTGCAGAAAAATGAACAGAAAAACAAATACCTATGGAATTAACAAATATTTTGTAACAATCCAGTTCTGACTAAAACCCATAGATTGAATTACAACTTGTAACGTTACTATTGTATAATTAATGTAGCAATTATTACTTTAACATATCAAGGAAATTTCAACCCTTGTAAGATCCAAAAGGGGTGATAAAATCAGAGGGAGACTATTGAAGAATGGGCTCTTTGCAGTCTCCAACAGCTATCCCACATTATATGTTAATGAGAAAAGGAAAAGTAGTGACTAAGTACTGAAGGAATTAGAAAACATCATAACTAAATGTAGTGAGCAGATCTCAGATGGCTCCCAATTACGATTTCCTTTTGTTAATCATGCCTTACATAAGCTTCCGTTTGTAAGTGTGGGTAAGACCTGATACTACAAGCAACGCAATCCAGTGAAGTTAAGGAATTGCCACTGACAGGACTACATTACAAAAAACCGTAACCCTTATTAGTAGATTCTCTCCCTTGATGTAAGCAACTATATCATGAACTACTCTACCTAGAAAAACATACAGTTGAGAAGCCTCAGCTCCTCAACTAGCAAGAAACAAAGGCTTTCAAATGTGTGCTCTGCGGAGGACTACAATTCTGCCAGTCATCACGTGAGCTTTAGTAATCAAACTGTGAAATGGTACAACAGCTCTAACAATTAGGACTGCAAGAATGTAAGATTTTGAAGAATTTTGTTTGCAAAAATGTAAGAGATGTCCAGAACTCCTGACCAAATGAAACAATTATATAATAAATGTATATTTTTAAGTTGCTAATTTTAAGCCTATTGTTCAGTGAGGAGAGATAATTAAAACACAAAGGAATTCAAGTCAACATCGTTAACAAGCAATAAATGGAAACCATATGCTACCCATGCAAACTGTAAGATGACAGAGTCCCAGCCAAAATGCATAATCTGAACTTATTCAGAGGAGAACAGAAGAAATATTTAAGTTTAGAAATAGCCTATAAAAATAAGTACTGATACTATTTAAAAGTACAAAAATCATGAAAGACAAAGAAAATGTGAGGAATTGCTTCAGGTTAAAGTAAAATACACTGACATTATTTACTATCCTATCCTTAGCCTGGAAAATAAGTAATACACACTGTGAGGTTTGGCAAAATTGGGATATTCCTTCGACAATAGAGAAAAAGTGCATTGATTATTAAATTTTGTGAGTTTTGAAACTGTATTCTGGATGTGTAATTAAATAATTTTGATTCTAAAACTCATACTGAGTTATTATAGCTTTATACGTGTATTATATGATTCTATATAGAGGTAATACAGAAAACTTAAGTAGGATTAAGAACGGATAAACCTACATAAACATTTCAGGAGTTCTCATACAATTACTGACAAGTTTTGAAAAATTAGAATACTTTTAAATTAAATGATAAAAATGACAAATAGGCATTTGGTTTTCTTCAGCACATAGGTTTATACTGGGAAAATTAATAAAATGAAATTAAAACTTTCCCAGGACATAATTTAAAACCCCATATTAGTTTAGTAAAACTATGTAGTTACTCTCAGTGCTTTTTGGCTCCTACTACCTTACAGAAACTTAACATGTAAACGTGGAAAAAACTTTTTCTACATGCCTACTTCAGAAAATATCCTTGTAGTTTTCTTCAGAAGCTAATTAAAATTCCATGCCAGCAGTAAAAGAACATGAACACCAAATTTTAGCAAAGGTAGATAAATCACCGGGACACTGGGAATTGACTGAGGGAGGAAAACTTGAATATCACAGCAAAACTAGGCCATCTATTCACTTCACCGGAAATCAATTGTTTCTAATTTATCTTCAGGGTTGCCTGAGAAAAAGGCGTGAAAGCCATGGCATCATTATCCCCTCACACGATTCCTTACATATTAATTGGTAATAAAATGGGAGGATATGAGCAGCTCCCAAATGCACAGAGGAAAAGGGCAGACTGAGACATGCATAGAAGAAAATTTGAGCTGCATAGAAGACACAAATAAACCATTTCCTGTCTACCACTAACCTCTCTTAGATCCCCTGAAAATGCAATTGGGTTTTACTCTTAGCATTTCCCTTCTCCAGCAATGACCATGAAATTCAGAGTTTGGAAGGCTATAGACACTCTGAATTATTTTCCTGTACAATTTCCAAAATGTTATTTTTCAACACAGCAACTTCAAAATCAGAAGAATGATTAAAAACTGTCGCCAAACTGGATGGCTCAAGAGCTTTGTCATAGGTTGCACTGCCTTTGATTTCTAGGTCATTGCTTTAAATCTATTCTGTTTAATGACTATTGGCCATTCGAGGTGAAATGAACTGGTGAGTTTAGCAGGCTTCCATGGTCATTTGTATTATCTACTGGCTTTTCCAGTCTGTGTGTAAATAGAATCCATAGTCACCTCTATGCGCCAGCAAGTAAGTCGAGTGATTTAGGGTAGGAATGCATACACTTAAATTGAGATGTAATCACTTTTTGATGATAAGATTCCCCACATCTATCTTGCTTTCTTTTAGCTTTACCTTCTCTGTTTCTTCAGTATATTCATAAAGGCATTTGTGAGGTAGAACCCAGAAAAAGGAAATATCTGGGAATCAACCTAACAAAAGAAGTGAAAGACCTCTACGCTGAAAACTATAGGACTCTGAAAAACAAGGTAGAAAAGGAAATCAAAAAGTGGAAAGACATTGCTTGTTCCTGGCTAGGGAGAACCAACATCATCAAAATGGCTATACTCCCACAACTACTATACAGATTCAATGCAATTCCAATTGAAATTCCAATGCTATACTTCACAGAGCTAGAGAAAATAATACAAAAATTCATCTGGAAACACAAAAAACCTAGAATAGCAAAAGCAACTCTAAGCAACCACGACATGGCAGGGGGTATTACACTCCCCAATTTAAAACTCTATTATAAAGCCACTGTGATAAAAACTGCATGGTACTGGCAAAGTAACCGACCTGAGGACCAGTGGAATAGATTAGAAGATGCAGAAATAACCCCAGATACACTAAGCCACCTTATCTTTGACAAAGGAGCCAAACACCCTCAATGGAGGAAAGACAGCCTCTTTAACAAATGGTGCTGGAAAAACTGAGCTTCAACCTGCCAAAAGCTAAAGCTAGACCTATCTCTTTCACCATGCAAAAAACTAAACTCACAGTGGATACGAGACTTAAACATTAAAATGGAAACAATAAGCCTGCTGGAAAACAGGCTAGGTAAAACTCTTGGAGACATTGGCTTAGGCAGAGACTTTATGAATAAAACCTCTACAGCACAAGAACTAGCAGAAAGAATCAACAAATGGGATCTCATTCTACTGAAAAGCTTCTGCACAGCAAAAGAAGTCACTGGCACTGCTAAAAGACAACCAACAACATGGGAAAAAATCTTTACTAGCTGTTTATCAAAGGGCTATTATCTACAATATATAAAGAATTCAAACAGATCAGCCTCCCCAAGTTTAAAGACCCAATTCAAAAATGGGCATCTGAAATGAACAGACACTTCTCAGAGGGAGAAGTCAAAGCAGCTAAGAAACATATGAAGAAATGTTCAACATCACTGGTCCTTCGAGAGATGCAAATGAAAACAACACTGAGATTTCATCTCACTCCACAAAGAATGGCAGCTATTACAAAATCAACCAACAATAAATGCTGGCGAGGCTGTGGGGAGAAAGGAACCCTTCTCCACTGTTGGTGGGATTGTAGACTTGTGCAACCATTGTGGAGATCTGTGTGGAGATTTCTCAGAAAACTAGGACTATGGGTCCCATTTGACCCTGCTATCTCCCTGCTAGGAATATACCCAAAATAATTTAAAAAATCACATTGGAAAGACAAATGTACACCCTTGTTCATAGCAGCTCAGTTTGTGATAGCTCAGTCTTGGAAACAACCCAAATGCCCATCAACTGGAGAGTTGATAAAGATGTGCTTTTTTTGCCAGGCATGGTGGCTCACGCCTGTAATCCCAGCACTTGGGAGGCAGAGGCAGGAGGATTGCTGAGTTCGAGGCTTGCCTGGGCTACATAGTGAGCTCAGGGCCAGCCTGGACTACAAAGCGAGACCCTGTCTCAAAAAAAAAAAAAAA
>PVIC010027399.1:0-23897 GCA_004025085.1 Thryonomys swinderianus
AGAGAGAGAGAGAGAGAGAGAGAGAGAGAGAGAGAGAGAGAGAGCGAGAGAGAGGTAGGCACAGACACATTAGTCTTTACCTAACCTAATAATTCTTCTCATCCAAAACCTTAAACTGAACAAATTTCACACACACACACACACGGTAAGAGGTGAATGAGCATGTGACTACTTTCAGTGTACTACAGTTGACACATAACACTAACCACTACCCACCCCATTTCCAAACTTTAATTACTGTACACATGGATGCTGACTACGGGAGAAATAATAACACATATTGGAGATTTATTAAGGGGACATATATCGTTCTGGAGAGTCTTGGTTCCATGCTACAAGATCGTGCCATCTAGGAGCATTATGATTAGTAAATCATTAAAACAGCATTCCAAGGCCAGATGAGTAGGAGTATTGTACTTACCTAACTTTTATGGGGCCCAGTGATGTGTCTTGGGTGTTATTACATAATATCCTTGATCAATAGCAATGCTGTGTAGGAAATCGTGGTAATGGTAAGGAATTGGTAGATTATGTAAGTCCATAGTAATAGTTTTGATAGAAACATTGCACTCAAGAGAATCAAACTCATTTCACTTAGTACTGTCTAATCCAGCAAGAGCAAAGCTTAATCCCTTCCTTATTGACCCAGGATAATTAACCTGACACCAGGAATCCAGTTGATCACACTGAGAATTGGACTTAGGGTTGGTTTCTGCCATTAGAAGACTGAGCTTCATTAGTGGTCACAGCCTGGTCAGACTTGATGTACAGGAGTCTGTATTATTGAGCCTGCAATTAAATTTAGCTCTATCACTATGATCACCTCAGTCTTTTTATCAAAGTTATCTGAAGAAAGACACTGAAAGACAGTTATGGAATGAAGCATCCTCTCCATTGGATTATAGCTAATAATCTTCTCTAATTAATGTTAAAATATTATTTTCTAAATACAAATATTTGATTTGTCTCAGTAAATTTTCATATTTAAATGTTCATTTAAATATGAAAATTGTCCAAAGATATTTAACAATAATTAGTACACATATTTTCACTAATATAAATGTTACAAATTCCAAAATTTGTTCGTGAATGTCATTAAACTCATAACTTCTCCCTTAATCTAAAATAAATACTATTTTTTCCTGGTATAGAAGCACCACAGAATAAATGCTCTTGCTTCCGTCAAATATACTAAATGAATTCAAATTTACCCATGAGTTTTTGGCTAATATTTAGTTATAATAGATGATAACATGTCAGGCCTGCATTAATTAGATAATCACTTTAATCATACACGTCCATGATATCTAATAGTCACCCTGGATAAGCTCAATGCTTCCTATCCAAAGTAGCTCCTAGGAAAATGAGCTATATTTATTGCATTAAGTTTCTCTTCACCTGTTTCCTAAAATCTAAATACAATGAACAAAGACAATTAGGAAGAAATCAGAGAAAAGGGCATGGATATGTTAATTATTTATGCTTCCACTTGTTTCATTTGAGGTTCGCTGTGGATTTTACTTAGTCTTCTATGGGACCAACGTTACCTTCTCTGTCAAGCAGCCAATCCACGCAACTCTGTCTTCTAAAGTTCCAACTTCTTTCCCTCAACACGTGAGGTGTGGACTTGGAAAGCATGTCCTGTGTCTAGACCTGCTGGGAAAAACAATAGGGTAACACAGTCTAGGGGTACAGATTAAGAAAAAAGACAAGAAAACAGATGGGCTGTGGAGGACCTCTCAGTCAGTACTGAGCAGGTGCCGCCTTTATTGATCCGGCTATATTTATACCGATTTAGAAGGGTGACATGACGTCAATAATGGTTACAATATTGTATATTTATCATTGGGTTGGTAGACACAAAAATAGGCAGTCAAGAAATCAATACATATCTTAAGAGTAAGAACAGAAACAAGGTGGTAACCATAAACATGATGATCATATGTTTAGAATCAATTTCTCAAATGTCAAACTACAATTCTGTTAAATCTTTTCCCTAATTCTTCTTTGTACTATTCCCTATTAATTCTTAACTTTCAGAAGAATATGACCAGAAGAACAAGTGTGTCCATCACATGGTTAATTAATCCTGCTAACTCTATAGAATTCTGTCCTAACCTACATAGAAACTGGAAGGAAAACAACATGTTGGCAACTTGAGCAGCAATGGTCAGCGGGCCAAGTCAGAAGTCATTTACTTAACTTTCCCAGTCAGGCATCCAAAGCAGCAACCCCAAAGGTTGCAGATCTAGCTTGGGAGCTGGGCAGCACCCTTTGAGTAGGGCAGACCTCTCAACTGCTAGTTGGCACAGCGCCCAGTGCAGATCTCCAGGCCTGATAAAGGATTAGAGCAAAGCCTGCTTCCCACAGTCTGGCTGTTTCTAGTCCTTCCTAACACAGAACAGCCTCCCGGTGACTCTTTGCTAACTACCCAGTTTAAGCATCATACCCCTTTTTGCAATGATTCTTACAAATTTAAAAGTTTACCTTTTTCTGTAAGCCTGTCTTTGAATTTTGAGCATATTATGAATGTGACTGAGGGTTAGTCCTATCATAATGTAGAAACAATGGCTATCAGAATATAGAAATAGCAATAACTGTGATAGTCACATGCATTTTCAAGTGACAGAAGAAAAGATTTCTTTCATCTTATGACTTCAAAATTTGTGGTATGCGGTTGCTCATCTCCAAGGCATCGAGGAGGACAGTTACTTATTTCCTGGTGGTCTAAAAGTAGTAAGAAAGGGAGTCAGTCCAAGGAGAAATTAAGCCCCAGGGAACTAACTTCCTAACAGCCCAGCCCGGTTAGCTACGGACTTTTCAATGGGTTGATCACTGATGAATTTAACACCCTGCTAATTCAATCAGCTCCTAGAAGCCCACTCCCTGAACATGTGAGAATTTGGGGGAAATGTTAGATGTGAACCACTACATTATATTGCTACTGTTTATACTAATAAGGCCATAATATGTGTCATAGTCTTTAAAAAGCATCTTAATCAGGGAGTTTTTCCAACTGTCCAAAGTTTCACTGATACTGAATAAGATAGCAAAAATGTATTAAGCAATGAAAAAGTAAAAGGAAAATAAATCAACATAAATCATACTTAACATAAACTTTATATTTACATATTAATAAAGTTAGCTATATAAATAAACATTAGCTTTTTAAAAAAATTGTATCAGAAGATATCTAAAATTCAAATTTTCTCAATGAACCAAATTCCGTTATTAATGTTCTCTGTCATTCAATTTTAAAGAGGATACACACTGATTTATTATACAATAAAACTTAACCTCTGAAAGCTCTCATTATCTTTAAATAAATATCTGTATGATAATTCTTTAAAAATATATATATCCTGTATCTTTCCTCTGGTATGAGAACCTGTAAAAGTAAATGAGTTCTAGAACATATGGTAGACTTTGTGAAATAGGGAATATTCAAAGGGAATGTAGCAGGGGAAAGTGATGAGGGGAAAGAATAAAAATGATTTGAAAAGAAAAAAAAGCACATGTATATAGGGGTGAGGGCTTGTGGGCTGGGTAAGGACATGGGTAAAAATAAGAATTACCTTGTGTCATATACTGGTACAAATTCCCTGAGTGTGATTGTGAGCTGTCTATAAAATGTATCAATAAAGAATTCAATTAAACACAAATATATGCCAAAGACAAATTATTATTATATATACTGCTATTTGCTACATATACCATTATTGTCATGTATATTACTACAATTTTCCAAAATATAGATGGATTTATCCATGCTTACCTTCTAATTATTTAGACACTTAATACAAAATACTTTAAGGCACATATTTTATAGGCCTTAGTAGTCTATAAATATCACTGCTGTCTCTTTTACACCTCTAGGTTATTGCTTCTTCTTCCCTACTTCCAAGGGAAAGACTGTAGATTTATAAGTGTATTGCACATTCTGTGATCAACTCAACACGAGCAGAAGTCCATCCGGGGCCTTCCATCATGGTTAGGGCTAAAGGGCTCCAGGGCAGAACTGCCAGGGAGAACAGAGGGTGTGCAGTTTGGTAAGCGAAGGGGAGCTGTGAGAGGGGATGGTAGATCTTACACTTAAAATGTTCTGTCTTTTCCTGAACTTTGGTCCTAAGATCTAGTTATTTTTGTTCCAGTTGGTATTTTAAATCTCTAGTTTCTTCACTCCAGTGATTCAGGATGAAGTCACTGACAATATTTGTCCTTCCTCCATTTATATATAACCCACTCTCTATGACTATGAATCCTAAATTAGTGTCTGGGCTTCCCTGACTAAATTCAAACATCGTCAATTTCACTCGTGGTTTAAAGGGTGAGAATAAGAGGAAAGAGATTAAAACTTAGACCTGTGATTGGCTATCTGATTAAATCATCCTTAAAATTATTCATGATCTCACTATAATTCTTTTCTTTTTTTCCTTACCAGTACTGGGCATCAAACTCAGAATCTTGAGCTTGTGAGACAGGCGTGGTGCCACTGAACCAAATTACAGGGACACTATAATTCTTTACACGAAAACAAATGTTTTGTTTTGAATACTTTGTTTCAGAATGACTGTTTTTAGTTGACTTACTATGCTTTGTGCAATTTAACCTATTTTTTATGCTTTCTATGCAGGTAAAGAAAAGATCACTGTGTAATTAAAAAAAAAAGCCTTGTGTATGTTGTCAGCAGTCATGATTGAAATAGAAAATACCTTATCAACACATGGATTATAAATTGACTAAAAGCTGCCCAAATAAATCCCTTAAAATCATAGGTCAAGGGTAAGCAACATTCTGAATTTAAAAATAAAGAATAATATTTAATGGTTAAAGCTATGAAAGATGAAATGTATAAACATTCCAAGTGATATACTAGAGTTATTGTTGATACGTTACAATTACTTTGTGGTAACAATTTCCTAATTCTACAGGAAGCATGACAAATTAAGTCATTCTTTTCTTTAGCTCTTCTAGTATCTCAAATACGGCCATACTTATGCTTTTTTTTCCCAGTACTGGGGCTTGAACTCAAGTCCTTGTTCTTCCAAGGTAGACATGGTACCACTTGATCTAAATCCCAGGCACCCTGGCCATACTTACTCTTATATAACCAATGTAAGTTATACTTCCATTCAAAATAGAATTAAATACAAGTGTTTACTTTTTGATTAAATTCATCTACATGCACTGGCAAATGTTAGCAATAAAATGACTAAACATTTTATTTTAACCTTATTTAAATTTGTCCTACAAATTTTCATTAAATTCAGATGCATAGCAAGAGAAACAAAATTGTAACATCAGTCCTATTATTTCTATTTTAGTCCTAGACCCTTACCTTTCTCACTTTGTAATGTTATTTCACTATTATAAACAAGAGATCAGAACAGAAAAATAAACTCTCTTTGTGAGCAAAACCCATCTACAGTTTATAATTCCAGCTGTGTTTTCACATAACATAGAAATCTAATCCTTTTATTTAAAGTTGAAAAAAATCCTTGTTGGAAAAATAAGTTCAGATATATCCATTTATGTCCTTCCATTCATATAAAATATAGAAGGATCTTGGAAGAAACACTGTAATATTTACTGAGATATGTTAGCTAGAAAAAAAAATTGAATGTTCCACTTTTAGTTTGTTTCTGCTTGAAAGGAGAAGAAAAGAGCTACCATAGATTTATAGTTTTAGCCACTAGAGGAAGACAATAATATAAATTTAAATGCCAAGAGAAAGGTTCATAAAATATTCATCACAGATATTTATTTTATTTTGTGTTTTGTATTCATTCACTGCATAAATACGATGTGTTGAAAGCTGAACTGAAGCCAAAGATATGACTTCCCATAGATTAACTATCTACCTTATAAATTATGTCTTCAAGTGAAAGAGACGGACAGTAAACTGCTTTCGAAACCTGTCATGTGAAGCCTCAAGACGTTGACGAGCTGCAGAAGGCCAATAAGATGTTACAAGTAGGGTTTTAAAAGGAAGTGATGTATACAATGACCCCGGAAGTGAAATATGGGAGCTAAGAATGCAGAGATATAGGAAAAGTGAATCCTACTTTTTCATATATTACTGTTTAATATTAATAAGACTTGCATCCAAAAGGTCACATACAAATGTGAGGATGACTACCAACAGTCAGAGAGAAAGAAGAATCAGTGGTCAGATTTATTTTATGTAATACAATCATTTCTAAAGGGATAGGTTAAAAGATTACACATTGGTATGTGTAGATAATCTAAAGAGCTCACATGGACAAAATGCCAGGCCAATCATGAAATTTGACCTGATAATATTGATTATAAATATTGCCTCTTTATGCTAAGCTCCAGAAGCCATTTGTGTCTTCTATGATACTTTCAAAGAGTAAACTATAGAAATAATCACAAGGGTTGTAAGTAGAGTTATTACACAGAGCTTAAAAGAGCTAAACTCTTCTTGCAAACACACTATTGAGTCTAGAAATGGTTGCATTTATGAATTTCAGAAGGTATTATCAATAGTGTTATACTACCCTCATTATTATTTATATTTGTATTGTTAGATATTTAAATTATTTCAATATTTACATATTTCTCAGTGAGGAATTACACCGACTCCCTCTTACTTGCTATACTAATTCAATGTATTCTGAAGTCTCTGAAATCTCCGAACTTTAAACAACAGAAATGAATTTGTTTCTCTTTATAAGACCTCTTGGATCTTTTGATGCACCATGCACAATGCAGGAACTCGGCACTGGGCTGGAGGTGGTTGTTCTATTCATTAGCAGTAACGTGTGGAATTGAAGGTGACAGATGCCCTCCTTGGCCTTTGAAAGGTGCACCTTGAAAAATATCCTTCTCACCCCACCTTCATATAATGGAATAGAGCTGGCAGTACAATTATGCTTAAGCGCGGGAAAGGATTCAACCTAACAGGAAACAGGACTGGATAGGAGTGAATACTTTTGGTATTCTAGGGTAAGGAAAGGGACAAAAACTTATTTTACAGATTAAAATATCAGTTAGAGCCATAAATTGTGCCAATGACTTCAAATGGGTGCTCATAACTTGTTCTATTGTCAACTGAGTGAAAAATTCACCAGGCATATCATTTTCTTATGAACTAAGAGTAATGTAACTATTAGGAATATTTTGTAGAACACAGATCACACATAGAGTGTGATAGATTCTCTAATATGTAGTTTGTGGAGTATTATTTCATTATATAGTCTTCATTATGTAGTTTAAGAATAGCAATACAATTTAGAATTTAGAGATTTTTATTAAATGTTTGACTATCTAGCTCTCGTTAAAGTGCTACATTGTTTTACCATCCTTTATCATAAACATAATTTATAGTATTGGAAAATAACTTTGCAGTTTATCTGAAATTTGCTTATCAAAAGGTTCCACTGTCTTCCATATTCCTCCTTTTTTTTCTTTTGGAGTAATACTACAGTAAGCTTTAACTTGACTTAATTGCATTCCTGTTTTAAAGATTAGTCATCCAAAAAAGCTTTCTAACTTCACAGACTTGTTTATTTCTCCTTTATTTCTGACACTTGGCAAATTTGTATGTGCTTCTCTCTCCTGTAATTTTCATGCATATGTTAATCTTATGTACCATCTCAGGAGTGCTTGACATCCAAACTATGTGATTGCTTTCTATTTGAATTATTTTTGAAGTACAAAGTAATGTGTTGAATGAAGAATTAGTATCATAATCATCTGAGAAGGCAAAGGGATGCCTAAGTTCAATTCTGAAGTGGAGTTTGATGACCACACTCACAAATGCAGGAGTGTGTACACGTGTGTGCATATACACACACATACAATGAAAAAGTATGGTATTTCACTGAGTTCCTTCGCAGCCTGGAGCAGGCTTCTCAGCATGTAAATAATGGCATGAGAGAGACATGAAAGAGACTGGCCTGATATCTTGATGTTAGCCAGTGGAGGAGGGAATGCAGATTCACACAGGAAGAAGAAGCTTGTATGGTGAGTGCTTAGGGGCTGTTCTTCCTTTTGACCTCTACTAAATGTTAGAATAAGAAGAAAGAAAGTACCAGCTGTTTCTCAGACAAAAGGCTACTATCTAGAGTACATAAGGAGTTCACAGAAATCAGCCCCGCCCAATTTAAAGACCCAGTTCAAAAATGGACATCTGAAATGAACACTTTTCAGCAGAAGTAAAAATAGCAAAGAAACATGAGGAAATGCTCAACACAGATGGTTATTCTAGAGATGTAGGTGAAGACAACACTGGGATTCCATGTCACTCCACAAACAATGGCTGCTATTTGGAGATTAACCAACAACAAATGCTGGTCAGGCTGTGGGGAGAAAGTAACCCTCCACCATTATTGCTAGGGATGTAGACTGGTGAAACCCCTGTGGAGATCAGTGTGGAGATTCTTCAAAAACCTAGGATTTGAAGTCCCATTTGACCTTGCTATTCTCCTGCTAAGTATATGTACAAAAGAATTAGAAGATTCTTTTAGTTTTGCTTTGTTTTGGTGGTACCAGGGATTGAACTCTGGCCCTTGTGCTTCCAGGGTAGGTGCGGTATCACTTGAGCTAAATCCCCAGCCCTAAAAGATTCTTGTCAGAGTGGAATATGAGTACCCATGTTTATATAGCAGGTCAGTTTTTTTTTTTTTTTTAATAGCCAAATCTTGGAAGCTACCTATCAACTGGAGACTGGCTAAAGATTTTTTTTAATAAAAAGGAAGTATTACTCTGCCATAAAGAATGATAAGTTTGAGTCATTTATACTCCAGTGGACATACTTGGGTGACACACTCATAAGTGAAATAAACAGGTCACAAATGTGTAAATACTGGATCTTTTCTCTGCTTTGAGAAACCCAAAATGTAAATGAGTTCTAAAATTTATGATATATATTGTCAAGTAGAAAACATTCAAAGGGAAAAGGGGGGTAGGGATAAGAAAAGGAGGGAAAGAAAAAAGTTTATGGTTAAAAAAATGAAAGCAAAACTTACATATAAAGGTGGGATTGTGTGGTAGGTAGGGGGATGGGGAAATAAGAATCAAGTTGTGTCATGTACTGGTACGGACTTTCAATGTCAAGTGTGATCATGATGTATATATAAAATGTACCAATAAAATCAGTCTAAATATATTCTTAAAAATTAATATATTTAGAATTATTTTTCTCACCCCTATTATAATAACTAATAAGAGAGGATTCCTGAATTACTTTAAAGTATCAAGATTTTTAATTAATTGACCCAATAAGTATGATAGTAAATGTTGAAATAATTAGATACATGAACAATTTTACACAGAAAGAGATTAAGAGAGATTTTTATCTCCATGTATAACTTCTTCTCAAGTATATATCTAACTCCCTTAATACATATATAATAAAATATCTTTCACTCATATGCAGTAACAACATTTCATCATGAAAAGGAAAAAAAGCAACAACAAAACAAGAAGTTAGAAAGGCAGACAACCACTAAAAAATCTTGTTAGAATTTTTGTAATGCACACAATAGAATAAAAAATTATCCTGATCATTTCATATTTTAATAATTTTATATTAAGAAACCTTATAATCCTTCTCCTTCCTTGGCCATGACTTTTGTAACCTAGATACTCTCATGACTGTGAAACCCAGAGCTCCTTTTCTGTAAAGTCTCACTACACATGGATGATTTCTTCTGAAGTTTGCTCGAAGAAAAGCCTGCTGCTAACTCTTCCTGTGAAACTGCAGTTATTCTTCTCCGGTTCTTCTCTATTAACAAAAGGCTTTTCAGGGAACGACGTCGCCACTCATGGCTGATCCAATACCATCATTTACTACTGAGAGTTCAATAAGGGAACACAGTTACAATGACCATTCTCTTGTAATGTGTAACAGTTCCCATTTTTATAAGAAAGTATCAGTTAGATTTAATATATTTCATATAAGCACAGGTGCATATTCTAGAAAATTTATAAAATTATAGACTAGTAATAGTTAAATCTTCCTATATTTATATAATGTATATGTGTGTGTGTACCTTGGCCTGCATCCATGTTTAAGGTGTGAAAATATTAGATGCGAATGATGATTCTTAGATTTTAAGTGGCTAAAAGGAATTTGTGCATAAACTCAAGGGTAACTTGGTTTTCCATTTACCTTATTTGATTTAATAAAATCAAGTAACTTTATTCAGTCCAGTTGTATTTTGACTGTCATAAACAATCCAACTGATAGAATTTAATATTTTTTTCCTTAGATAACAGAAGCTTAGAGTCTTCTGCCTGTTTTATTTTAACAATGGCCACTTCTTTTCCTCCACCTCCTGGTCATCCTCATTATTTTTCTTGGTTATTTAAACTATTCTGCAGTTCAGGCAGTGCTACTTAATAAAAAATTCCACAAAATGTTCCATGCCATACAATGGTTACAAGTAAGCCCACATATACATACAATGTTAGGTAAATAAATATGTTGCATAAGAGTGCAAACCAATCACAGGCCACTTAATATAGGAATAAATTAGTGAAATAAATGTTCTTTGAAAATATTTACATTGCAAAATTATTCCTGTATAACACTGACAACAGTGACAACATGGGAAATTGTGATCAACATCAAAACATATATTCAGCCAACTTTTACAGGAAAATAAAACAAATTGGAGCAAGTTTTGGGATCAGAAAGGTGCATGAATGTGGATTAGTGTTTCTATCACATTTGTATCACAATGCTAGCTAAACCTCGTAGTTTAAGAATACAGAGGATCATTCACAAACTATGGCAGGTATTCAACCTGCAAATTTCAGAACTGTCAAGATTGATTCTTTCAATCAATTCTGACATCTCCTGACATTTCCTTTCATATTCTAGCTTCTATAAATGATATCTTTTCTTAGGTACCATTTCAGGTTCACAGGATTATTTCTCCCCTAACATACAGAAAGGTTGTATTTTATCTTTTAAGGTGCCTTTTCATCTAAAAAACGTGTGATATACTAAACGAATTACCTGATGGTGAAATGCAATACTTTAAATGACTCTATGTGATGACAAACCAATAACAACATAAATAGCATTTTAAAAACTTATCTCATGTATATTTTTAAAAGTAAGACCTGTACAATAAAATTTTCAATAAAGAATATGCCCAGTATTTGCAAGAAAAACTTTGCTAAAATTGCCAGTGCAGAAGAATAACAATTAAAATACTCACATTAAAGAAACTCTCTATTTTGTACAAAGTAATTCAAATATGTAACATTCATTTAATTTAATTTTCATAAGAGGTCCCTTATAAATTGTTTTCAATAAAAATTCACAGCAAAGATTCTAAAAGAAACCTGAAGGAGATTACTCTTAGAATTTCTAAATTTAGTTTATTTGAATCATCACTTTGATTTGGTATATAGTCCTAAGTAAAAACTAAATAAGACAACTATAAACTAGTACTCTTTCAGCTACCAAACTTTGGTCACATTTTATTGAAAATCCTTTCAATGGAAAAAAATGAAACTGATCTTGAAAAGTTTTTTTTTTTCTTTACAGAATCTCAAAAAAACTTAGTGGCAGAGAGAAAGCAATGCAGTTACTCATTCACGGAGCAATAGATTTTCTGCACGCACCTATTTTTATGGTAGGAGCCATAAAGCTTCTAGAGGGACTTAAAAGCCTCATCTCTTCCAGAGGCAGGTGAATAACTGAAGAATTCTCCGACTGGGCATCTGAAATTTATGTAATCTGGTTGAGGCATCTTGAGATGATCGTGAACATTTCTTTCAACAGTTTGCGATAAGTTTTTTCTTGATTTTTTAAAGAATGAAAGTCAAGAATATTACCATCTTTCATACATTTGATTCCATGTATGTTATTTTCTATCTTTAACCTTTACATCAGATGGAAAGAATTCTTTTCCATTGTCGATATGAATGATGACCACCACATATTCTTCTCTTGTCCTTCCTGGGCAATAATTTATAAGTCTGGGTAATCGTGTTACATGTGCCAATGCAATGTGTCTCACAGTGAGTGTGATGGCTGAGGCTGGGACAGTGGCAGTCTCTATGGGACTACCCACCTAATGTTCGGTAATATCCTTAGTGAAATGCTGAAACCACATGACAAATGAATCAGGACATCACCCTGGTGGTTCATAAAGATCAGAACAGAATTGAGTGATCGAAAGGAAAAAAAATCTTAACTGTGTTAAACATGAAAGAGTAAGCTAAGGGAATGATCCTACTCAGTGTCATTAACATAAAGCTATAAGAATTTGAAGAAATTATTTTTCCTTCTTTTCTTGAAAATATATTTGATTAGTTTAATGATTTTTTTTCAGTGGATGTGAGAAATAAGATCTAATTATTTTGCTGCATGTGAGTTCCCAGTTTTCTAAGAACCAACTGATGTGAAGATGGTCCTTTACTTATAGTGTGTTCTTGGGACCTATAAAGAAACTCACTTTGCTGTAAGGATGTGGATTCTGTGCTCTATGCTCCTTAGCAGGTTACTGTGTCTGTCTTCTACTAGTATCATGCTATTTTGGTTATCAAGGCTCTGCAATATATTTTTAAATCAGGTAGTTTGATGTTTCCAGCTTTACTCTTTTAATTTATGATTGATTGGCCTATTGGGGCTCTTTTGTGATCATGTGTAAATATGAACTTTTTTTTTCTATTTCTATAGAGAATAGAATATTCATTATAGAGAATGTCAGTAGTGTTTTGATTGGGATTTCAAAAATGTTTACTCCAGCCGGGCGTGGTGGCTCACGCCTATAATCCCAGCACTCGGGAGGCAGAGACAGGAGGATCACTGAGTTCAAGGCTTGCCTGGACTACATAGTGAGCTCAGAGCCAGCCTGAACTACAAAGCGAGACCCTGTCTCAAAAACAACAACAACAACAACAACAACAACAACAACAACAACAACAACAACAAAAAATGTTTACTCCATTGCAGAGCAAAGGTACTTTAATAACATTAAATATCCCAGTCCATAAACATTAGATATTTAGTTATAATTACATTCTTACTTTCTTTCATCAATATTTTATTGTTTTCATTACAGACATTTATTGCTTTCTTAGCTAAATTTATTGCTAAGTAATTTCATTACTATGGTTAATTATGTTATTTTTTTCAGTTTCTTAGACAATGCACTATTAGTGCATTAGAAAATTACTTTTTTTTTTGTACTGTGAGTCAAATATATGTCTTTGTTTTTTCCAAGGTAGGTGAGGTACCCTTGAGCTAAATCCCCAGTCCCAGTACCAGTTTTCGTAGGCTAATTTTGCTCCTTTATGCAACTTTACTGTTTTTTTTTTCTTTTTTACCAATTCTATGAGCTCTTCAATGGTGTTTTAGGAATTTTTGATATGAAAGGTCATGCCAGTTGCATATAGGGTGGATTCATTATCTTCCTTTCTAATTTATACACCTTTTACCTTTTTTCTCCTGCCAAATTGTGCTGGATAAGACATCCTGTAACATGCTAAAGAGAAATTATAATAAATCTTTTTTTCTCATTTGGAAACTTAAAGGAAAAGCTTTCTACATTTCCCCAGTCAATATGATGTTTGCCATGAGTTTACATTTACTTGGTTGAAGTAATTCATTACACATTCACTTTAATTTAGATATAATATGCATATATGCCTATGGAATGCATTATGGTAATTTGACATGTGTATACCATGTGGAATAATAAAATTATGGCAATAAACTTTTCTTTTTCAATATTTATTTATTTATTTATTTATTTATTTATTTATTTATTTATTTATTTATTTTGAGACAGGGTCTCACTTTGTAGTTCAGGCTGGCCCTGAGCTCACTATGCAGGCCAGGCAAGTCTCGAACTCAGCAATCCTCCTGTCTCTGCCTCCTGAGTGCTGGGATTACAGGCATGAGCCACCACACCCAGCTAATTGAATTCTTTTATTTATTTGTTTGTTTGTTTATTGTTACTGGGGGTCATTCTCTGGCCCTTTTGAGTCCAAGGTTGCCACGGTACCACTTGAGCTAAATCCCCAGTGCATAATTGAATTCTTTTTTAATTTAATTCTTTATTGGTACAATTTATATACATGTCACAATCACACATAACATTGGAAAATTTGTACCAATATGACACAAGTTAATTCTTATTTTTATCCACAACCCTACCCACCCACACCTCCCCACCCCCTATATCCATGCTCTTTTACTTTCTTTCAGAATCGTTTTTATTCCTTCCCCTCATTATATTCTGACACCAAATTTCCTTTGGAAAATTCCCACCCTACAAAAAATGTCATACTTTCTAGACTTCACTTGCATCTACAGGTGTTCATATCAAAGAGAAAATCCAGTATTTGGCTATCTGTGGTCTATTATCTATTTTATCTATTTATTAGTGTGTCCTCCAGGTGTATCCATTTGCACATAGATGAATCAATCTTGTCATTCTTCATGGCAGAATACCACTCCATTTTATTAAAAAAAAAACATATCTTCTTCATTCACTCTCCAGCTGATGGGCATTTGGGTTGTTTTCAAGATTGAGTTATCATGAACTGAGCTACTATGAACAAGAGTGTACTTCTGTCTTTCCAATGTGATTTTTTAAATTCTTTTGGGTATATTCCTAGCAGGGGGATAGCAGGGTCAAATGGGACCCCTAGTCCTAGTTTTCTGAGAAATCTCCACACAGATCTCCGAAATGGTTGCACAAGTCTACAATCCACCAACAGTGGAGAAGGGTTCCTTTCTTCCCACAGCCTCACCAGCATTTATTTTGGTTGATTCTGTGATAGCGGCCATTGTTGTGGAGTGAGATGAAATCTCAGTGTTGTTTTCATCTGCATCTCTCGAATGACCAGTGATGTGGAACATTTCTTCATATGTTTGTTGCCTGCTTTGACTTCTGCCTCTGAGGAGTGTCTGTTCATTTCAAATGCCCTTAACTGAATTCTTTATTGGTACATTTTATAGACAGCTCACAATCACATTCAACATTGGAGAATTTGTACCAATATATGACACAAGTTAATTCTCATCTAACTTTTTGAATATTATTCTTGTTTATGTGTTTGAACTTTAATTTTCTTCTTTCAGTTTTTATTTTGAAACACACCATATATTTTAGAAGCTACAGAAAAACCAGCAGTAATTCCACTTGTCTGTGTTTGGGGCTCCTCGCTCAGCACCCTTCCTGCTTCGTTCCCCCGCCCCTCCCCTCCAGAGTCTTCCTTCAGCCAGTTCTGCCACAACACTGACTTACTGGTTTCCACATCTGAGTGAGAACTCGTGGGGTTTGTTTTTCTTTAACTGGACCATTTCACTTAACACATGTTATTTTTAGTATACGTGCACCTTTACAGTTAGAATGTGTTTCTTATAGCCAGCATGAGGTTGAGTCATTTGAAAAAATTCAGCCAGTTCATGTAATGTGACATAATTTTATTGATTTTTTTCTTCAAGGATATTAGAGTAGATAAAAACTTGCTCCTGGCACTTTGCTGACAGTATTCTCCTGTCCCGTATTTGCTGACAGTATAATAATATTATATACAATATTATATAATAATATTATATATTACATAATGATATAACTAAAATATATGATATAATATGTATTATAAAATAACAAAAGCAATAATATTATATATTGTATATATTTCCTTATAAATTATATATAAAATATAAATATAATATATATTATATATTAACACATTACATATATTATATATTATGTATATATATATACATATATATATATATTTCTTGTCACCATATATTCATTTGTTTATTTTTCTTATGCTCAGTTTTGGCTTTTTTGTCTTTCTGTTTAACATACCAGTCCTTTTACCAAATTTTGTATTCTCTGGGCTCTCATGAAAGGTCTCTTTCTTTTTTCTGGTATAGAATTCCTGTACCTAATTCTAGGAGAGCTGAAGTCACAGTGATGAGTTTCACTCCCTTCTGCTTCTCTGAGAAATGTTTAATTTTCTTCTTTGACTTTTTTTTTCTTTGCTTTGCTTTTCTTCTCTTTTTCTTTTCTTTTTTCTTTCTTTTCCTTTTCCTTCCTTCCTTCCTTCCTTCCTTCCTTCCTTCCTTCCTTCCTTCCTTCCTTCCTTCCTTCCTTCCTTCCTTCCTTCCTTCCTTCCTTCCTTCCCTCCTGCCTTCTTTTGAGAGAGAGATTCACAGTGTAGTTCTTATGAAACTTGAATTTAGTATGCAACTGTGGCCTCAAGTTCCCCGTGACCCTTCCAACTTGGCCTCCTAAGCGCTAGGATTCCAGGCATGCACCATCATATCCAGCATCTCTTTTACTGCTTCAAGCTAGTTTTTCTGAAGATAGTTTCTCATTCTTTAATTTTTTTTCAGTACTTTGAATATATTATTATATTTTCTTCTAGAAACTTCCTGTAAAGCTATTAGGTATTCCCTTATATAACACTTGATGGTTGCTCATATTTTACATCTCCTGTTGATATTTGCCTGATTTCATTATTGACACTTCCAATGGCACTTATTTATCTGCAAAATTAAACTACTAGATGAAGGAAAGCATTTCTCTTTTTTAAAATGTTCAAGTAACCAAGGAATAGTGCTTCCATAAAAAATGTGAAGAGAAAATTTGCACACACACACACACACACACACACACACACACAAAGGTGAATAATTCAGTTTTTCCAAGTTGGAAATTTGCCTTGATACCTGCTACAATCTTTATATATCGCATGTGTGAAGCTGCATAAACCACAGGGAAGGACCAAATCTCACCCACCCTGGGGAACAAGTAAATCAAGTGGCTTATTTTTCTCCTGCTTTTTACTACTGATTTACTCCTATTCTCTGATTCCCATAAAAAAGAAGTATCTTCTTCTTTATAACCAACTCATTGAGTTATACCCACACTTTCGTGATCTGTCATTGATTTTTCCCTAAATTTCACTTTGTTCATTTTGTTTCCACTTCACACACTTTATTCACACTAGGTCATAGTCGTCACATTTTAAAACCATGGTCTTTTTACTTATTAGTCATCCTTTTTTGTCATCTGTTCAGGTAAATTTAGTAATCCACAGGTATAATATTTTAGTATTTTTCAACATCCCAGAATGTTCTTGAAAAAATATAGATAGAAGACTCTGATGTTAAAGGCACGATGTTATAAACTCTTGTATTTTCTGCTGCTGATATGTTCTCTGCCAAAGAGAACAGATCTTTGAAAAGATATATCCAGACTTTGGAGTGGCTTCTTTTAAAACTAAATCCCAAGGTTCCCACTGTTAGAAACTGATACAATTTTTCGTTGTGTTTGCTTTTCTTAAAGTAGAACACACAAATGCTATGCGGAGCCATTGCAAATGGATCGCTCAGAGAAAAAGTAAATGTGGGATATACGTAGTTCAAGCAGCTGTTTGCAAAGAAGTATGTTAGCTCCGTCAGTAATTGTAACGCGCTTTAATATGTAGATAAGCACAAAACACAGAAATGCTCCAGCCAGTTTAGTTCTGCATAAGACCCTGGGAACTCACCCTCAATGAGATAAAAATTCTTAGAATATCTCCCACATACATACTAATGGGCTGTGGGTTTTTTCTCCATTTGTTCTGCTTATCAGAAGTGTGGCTAAGTTCCTATTTGCTTCAGTAATGGAATTCTTTCTAGTGTTTGGAACTTTCAGTCAATTCAGAATGCTTTTTCCTGTTTTGTCACAGTTGGGCGCATTGATTAATCAGCACATAAGGATCTTACACTAGGAGGGTACTTTACATATCTGTGTTAAGACAATTCATAAACAGCCCAACACATTTTATTGGCTTAATATTGCAGTTGGTTATATCACAGTATAAAAGGGCTTTTACTTTCTTTAATTTCAGTGTAGAATCTGGCAAGAGAGCTGATAATCAATCACATTTGTTCTGTTGCTTTTTCAAAGCTTAAATGTTACATAGTGAAAAGCTTCCGCTGAGTAGACACCATAGGATTTCATAAGGGTTATTATTAGACTCTATGCTAGCTTAAAAATGATTTAATTTTCAATGTGCATATAGCACAGATATTACCACTGCAGAAGACACTATGGTGTATCAAGTATCAATTTACAGTTCTTCAGGATCCAGTCTTTTTAAATAGGTGTTGTGTCTGTGGGCCAATTCACAAGGGAGTTAGGAAATGCAATGATAAAACAACACGCAGGTGCACTCAGTGAATTCATCTTCACCAGATATTTGAGATCATGAAATTCAAGTAGCATGTCTCTTTGATTCCTACAGCTGCAAGTTGTAATGGAAAATGCTCTTCTCTGGGACTCATGTGTCTTGGATTGTACACCTGATTCTGGGCCTAAATCAGAACAAAATGAGGCTTTCAGGTATTTAGTGTAAGTGAGGTGATCATAATTAAAATGACTGCTAGCCAAAACCCATTCAACAGAAGCTTTTTGTTATCCTTCGAATGTCGTAAGTGAAACCCATTAGATCTGGTGAGATCTCACAATGGTCTCCATTCATAAAATAATTCATTGCATTTTGGTTAATTCTTAGTAAAGTCCATGGCATACAGTGATAGTCCCATAAATATTCATTCGCCTGTTTCATCTTTACAAATCGTGATGCTTATTTTAAGTGCTATGCTATTAATACAAATTGCCATCCACAGATCTCTTCACAAACATCACTTGCCACTTTCAATTCTTTGTTGAGTGGAGGGTAAGAGAAATAGGAGGTGTTCCATAGCCGGATGTCAGCAGACTCATCACTGTGATACAAAAACAATTGACTGATATTTGCTTAATGGCCATTTTCATTTAAGTACAGTAATATGAATGTTATCATAACTGAAATCTCAAAAAAACTTGAAATGTAGACACTATTATTGATAGAAGTAAAGATTTGAGTTTAATACTGAAAGTGATTTCATTTACTTTCATGTGAGAATTAATTTGTGGCATCTAGATTAAATGATTCTATATTGAAAGAATTTGAAAGTAAGTTCTTCAGTAAGGGTCATAGTTAGGACAAGGTTTATCCCTTCAAATTGTGTGTACTAGTCTCCAGTGTAATACTGTTTGAGGGATAAGACCTTATTGGTGTAGAGTCTGTTTCAAGGCCATTAGGATTTGACTACAATCACGAAGTACCAATGGTTTTGGAGTAGCTTAGTTCTTGTGAAAGCATATTGTTTTGTAGAGCAAGCCCGGGGACACCGTGTCCTCCTGCTACCTCCCTGAATGCAGTTCTGTTGTACAATCTCCACTCTGCCCTAACTCCATGTGAAGTTACCCTCATGTTTCAGTCTAGCAAAGTGTCCCCCCAAAATCCACAGCATGCTGCTCTGACTTTCTAGACACCAGAACTGAGAGGCTAGTAGACCTCTTTTCTTCTTGCATCGCCCAGGGTCAGATGTTCCCTGACAGCAATACTAACACTGCCACGAAACAGTTGTAAATCATAAATTACAACTAGCAACATTCATCTTAACTTTCAATGTTTTTTAGGAATTGGAAAATGTCTAAATTGCTAAAAATGTGTAAAGTAAAGATCTATTTTGATTAGGATGTGACATATCATTGAATTCAATGTGTACCAGATTATTTAGTGCATATTCATTAAATATTAAGCTATTTGACACATTTGCTAATGGAATTGAAGTTCCTATTTGTATTTCTGCTTAGAGTCTGGAAATAGCTCTCTTCTTCAGACATGCAAAGAAAGCTGGAATGTTGAAAGTATCTGCCTGGAGGAACAATGAATTGTTCTCTACAATCTTCTCCCATTAGCAGTGTAAGATTCTAAAGCACTCGATAAAGTTGGCAAGATGAACCTTAAACATTCAAATATATGCCAGAAAGGAATTGGCATTCATTTCTTGAGGGCTTTTCTGTTGAAATATGTTCAATCAAATGAAATACATTATCGGAAATGAACCCAAAATTAAATCACTGATGTACTGATTCATCCACTGATTATAACGATTTTTGTCTTGTCTTATTTTTCTGTTGACAGAGTTTCAGTCAGTAGCTGAAGTTGTCCTTGATCATGTGACACCTTCAGCTTCCCAGGTACTAGAGTTATAGCTGCAGACCACCATAGTTTCAGTGATTAAATTTTAAATAATACTAAAATATATTTTGCAGAATGCCTGTGGCTCAGTATTCCTAGAGGAACAGTTTCAGACTAAAGAACAGGAAGTATTAGAGTAGATAGAGAACTGTCACACTGTGGGTGAATTTTTAATTGTTAAATGAAAAATTGGTTCCAGTTAAGATGAACAACAACTAAAATTAACTCCATTATGTTCAAAACTGTACATTAAAATTAACTGTCAACTTTCAGAAATAATGATATTAGGGCTCCCTTTCAGGGAGTGTTAATTGGCTAGTGCCACCTCTGATTACCCCACATCTTCTAACCTTCTAGTTGTTTTGAATGTTTAGACAGAATAGACAGACATTTAAATGTATGTATTACTCTTTTGAATATTCCAACTCTCTTGCCTTAAGACATCAGTGATCTATTATTTTTCACCAATTTCAAGGAAAGTAAAGTATTCAATCTGTTGGGCTCTACATGCTACTACATGAGATCTTTCACTCAGTTGAGCTCAGCAGCAAGGATAAGCTGAACTGGAAAGTCCCAGAAGCCGTCTGTGAAGACCAGGCCTCACACGTTGTCTACCTGGTCTCTCCTTCGCACAAAGGAACTTTGTTTTACAAACCATGGGCAAGATTCACCACAGTATGATGGCTGCCACTCCCAGGGAGGAGGCAAGAGAAGGAGTTGATACTTCAGAAAATTCAGCATTGGCAAACTCAGAACATGCTTCTGTCACATGTCATATGTCAAATCAGTACAAAGACAACTCATACCAAAAGAAGGGGAAATTGACTGTCCCATCACGTAGGAAAACCTTGTGAGCATCTCATTCCACTGTAGGAAATGGGGCTCCAACTTCAACGTTCCTTTTGGTAACTGCCCTGTGGTCTTCCAACAAGGTCATTCCTGCACACCAAAGTACAACTTTAATTTATGACTGGGAGAAAATGGAAAAAGAAGAAACTCAGAAATGTATTTGAGCAATCACTAAGGCTGTGGAGGAATATATTAGTCATATAATCTGAGCGTCTCTGAGAAATTTGGGAAAGAATTTAAAGATGGCAGATCAATAGCTGTCATCCCTACACTGACGCTACGCATGCCTGAGCAATTCTCTGTAGAAAATGGACGTGGGTATACGTGGTCACTGTCAGCATCGGGCAGCGATACCAGGGCACGGGACACTTTTATACCTTGCCTCTTCTTGATGTGTCACATAGATTCAAGATTATCACAATACTTCCCATTAAAAAATTAGAAATGGAAAGTAAAGATTGATTAAAGACTTTTGTTTGAAGGTAACTCACTTCATTTTACTCTTCACAGCAGCACAGGTTTCTACAGGATGGGAAATGTTCACTCCCTTCATGGCTTTATGATTATTTCTTCACAATGGAGCTATGTGATCTAGTCTGACCTGTAGGTCTGGACAAGCCAGATGGAAAGAAGGTGACCCTGAAACTTGGTCCAGACTGCAAATGATATTTTGAAGTAGCCCTCAGATTGAATGCTTGTAGCGAATGTTTTTGTATCTCTTCCTACTTACCTTGTTTATGAGTGGAAGGGGAGGAAGAAACTATCAGTGAATTGAGAACTCAGCTCTACAGTGCTGCTGCAACCCCATGCACACCTTTCTTTCTGAAGTCCAAGTTCTGTCAAATCGGTAGGCGAGATGCCCTGTTGAGATCATGCATCCAGTGTGATATGCCCAACTGGCGTGTGGGTTTTCCTCTTTTAGAACCATTGTCAGGACTTCAGTATCTACTTCGGACTTCAAAAGCAAAAACCACATCTTCAACTGATTTTCTTACTATAGAAATAAATAGTTAGCACAGAGGGCTTAGTATTTTCTATACAGGAAAAACGCTCATCAGATAAATGTTGTTGTTTTTAAATCTACTAACTATGAAGATGTCCTTTTTGTTTTTCTTTTTATAGTATTTCATAGTATTCCAATATAGTTGTGTCCTTGGCAGGTAGAACAGTATTTTGGTATTTTGGTAGATTATCAGAGCAAATTCTTTCTTGTACAGAGTTATCTCCTATGAAATAGGCCTTATTTTTAAAAGCTACTTTAGGTTAGCAATAAAAATCCATCATAAAGGACACAGAATACTCTAATATACCTTAACCTCCCTTAGTCTTTGCATCTCTACTGTGTTGGTACATGTGTTATAACAGGTGGATTTACATCAGTGCATCATTAATAGTCAAAATGTATAATGTACAGTGCTGTTTGGTTTTGCTGTGGTAGGTTCTATAGATTTTGATGAATGTATCAAGATAGGCAGTCACCATGACTAGAATTTACAAAGGGGATTTATTGCTCTAAAACCTCTACACTCTACTTTTTCATCTTTCTTTCTTCCATTTATCCCTTGGTAACCAGTAATTTTATTTACTGATAGTTTTGGCTTTCACAGATTGTTATATAGTTAGAATCAAATAATACAGTTTTTTTTTATTGACTTCTTTGCCGGGTGTGGTGGCTCACGCCTGTAATCCCAGCACTCGGGAGGCAGAGAGAGGAGGATTGCGGAGTTCGAGGCTTGCCTGGGCCACATAGTGAGCTCAGAGCCAGCCTGAACTACAAAGCGAGACCCTGTCTCAAATAATAATAATAATAATAATAATAATAATAATAATAATAATAATAATAATGACTTCTTTTATTAAAGGATATGTATTGAAGTTTCTCCCACGTCTGTCCCTGGCTATATAGCTTAATTCTATGTGAGCTGCTCTTTCTTCATTCACCTACTGAATCGCATTTCAGCACCCTGTGCTGGGCAACTATTCATAAAAAGGATTTTGCTAGATTGTGTGCAAGGTTTTGTTGTTTTTGTTTTTTTAAATTGAATTCTTTATTGGTACAATTTATATACATCTCACAATCACATATAACATTGGGGAATTTGTACCAGTATATGACACAAGTTAATTCTCATTTTTACCCATATCCCTACCCACCCATACCTCCCCAACCCCTTTATATATACTCTTTTATTTTCTTTATGTATTATATTTATTCCTTCCCCGCATTACATTCCCACACCAAATTTCCTATGGAAATTTCCCGCTCTATAAAAGCTGTCATACTTTCTAGAGCTCATTTGCATCTACAGGTGTTCATGTCAAAGAGAAGATCCGGAATTTGCCTATCTGTGTGCAAGGTTTTAAGTAGATTTATATATTTTGAACTTATTTGGATAGAATGCCATGAGTGCTATGGTAAAAGTATTTTGTAGTTTTAAAGCAACTATAAAACTGTCCATTAAACAGTTATACCATTTTATGTATTCCTCATTAACACAGGAGTTATCTATTAATTCACATTATTGTCATCATTGGCTGATAAGAGTGTGTTTATTTTTAACCATTCAAATAGATGTGCAGTGATATCGCAACAATGCTTTTCTTTGCAGTCTCCTAATCACATGTAAATGAAACATTTTTCAAATACTATTTGTAATCTTGCTTTATATCTTATTTTACCCATTATATCCACTCTTCTTTGAGTTATTGAAGGAGGAAGGTAAAAAGAAAGAGTTAACAGGCTTTGTGCAGAAAAATCTCTGCACTAAGAAAGTTAGGAAAACAGACCTTGAACTGAGTTTCAATGCGACAAGCCTGAGAATAGATTATTCTTGGGACCAGATGTACGGGCTTCAGTCTTCCTGGGAGAAGCTGGGCCCTTTCCCAGGAATACAGGCCCAAAGAACACAGCCTTCAGCTCAGTGGGAAGGATGGAAGTGTAGCTTGTTATTGTCAAGGATGCCAGAGATTTCTCAAAATAATTGGTCCAGCCCCGGCTTCTGGCCAAAGCT
>PVIC010027400.1:0-23864 GCA_004025085.1 Thryonomys swinderianus
ATATGCCACAAGTTAATTCTCATTTTTACCCATATCCCTACCCACTCCCCCCTCCTCCCCCCTTTATACATGCTCTTTTATTTTCTTTCTGTTTCATATTTATTCCTTCCCCTCATCACATTCCCACACCAAGTTTCCTATAGAAATATTCCACTCTATAAAAGCTGTCCTACTTTCTAGAACTCATTTGCATCTACAGTTGTTCACGCCAAAGAGAAGATCTGGGAATTGTCTATCTGTGATCTATTGATTTTGTTGACTGGATACAGGCTGTTTGAATTGTTGATATATAAAATAATTAAATTAGAAATTCTGTTTGACCAGCTAGTCCCCTCTACATATTTCCTCCAAAGAGGTGATAGGGTGATATATGTTTACCAATGTTTGTAGAAGCTCTGTCTTCTGAACTACTGACCAGAGCATAGCACTGAAATTTGTTTGTGACCTGCAGTCTAGGATGGCCATCTGAATACTCTCAATCTCTAACCGAATGTTCTTTCCATTCCAGAAAGCTGTCCTGGGCAGCTTCCTGGTCCTGGCTATGTTTGTGATGTCCTGCAGTGCCGGGTGCTACAACATGTGCCCACAGCAAGTTTTTCGTGATTTCAGCAATGGTAAGTCTTGGTTTTCAGCCCTGAGCCTGCATGATAGCACAGCCCAGCACATGAATGTCTTTGACTCTATGAGGACAGATCCAGCAATAGAGACAAAGACACGTCTTTCACTTGTCCTGTGTAGAGTGTGGCTGTGCCGAGATCCTTCTAGCTGAGAAGTGCCCTCAATATGTTTGAAACTTTCCAATGCTCAGGCTCCATCTGAGACAAAAGAAATCGGAATCTCTGCTACCAGAACAGCCTGTTCAGCAGCTCTTTGACACCTGTGCTCCTAGCTGATAACCATGGCTGAGTCCAAAGACATATCAGACACTGATTGTGGCAAGCACAGGGAGACTAATAAATCTGTAGCTCTGATGAAGGGACTTGAAGGCAGGTGGACTGTCTCATGTCCAGGACAGCCCAGGTAATACTGAGTGCTGGGTGCTGCAAACACAGTGTGCTCTTGAGGATTTTACCAGTGGTTTTCACTCTTGATTGACACTGGGCTCAGTTTCTGGCTGCATAAAAATGATGTCATCCATGGCCCACACCCAGGGATCCTGGTGTTCACATTCTACAGTTTAGAGGCATCGAACATGCCACTGTTTTTGTGTGTGCTTCTTTGTTCTGGTGCCAGGTCTGAGCTCAAGACTTTTCTCATGATGAACATAGGATCTTCAGTGAGTTGCACCCACTGTACACCATTTCTGTGCACAGCATATTTGCTGGTGCATGCATGACTGAGAAGCAAAGTAAAAGAAGGAAAGTCACATGTAGAGAAGCAAGGCATTGGAGACCTTTGACCAGGTACAAATGGACTCCTAATGTGACTAAGGAGGAGGGACTAGATTCCTTTTGAAATGTCTACTTTGAATTAAAATATATTAAGGTTTGAGTTTCCTTTTAAGATATTTCTATTAATCTATTTCCATTTTCATGAATCTCACAGTACTGAACACAGCTGGGGATTTTGAGAAGCAATGTAAATGCTGTAATACATAACTTTTAGATTATTTATGCATTTATATGCCCTGTAAGTATATATGCCCTTCACATCTGTCCTCAGTGACCTCTCAGCCTATATCCTGTTGCATAACTTAAGACTCTACTGATGGTACTGTGTGGATTTTTTCAGAATGCAAGGATCGTGATGGAATCCTGCATCCAATGAACTCTACGTGGGTGACTGAGAAATGTGAGCAGTGTTACTGCCACAGGGATGGAATGCAGTGCTGCAATATGTGAGTTTCCATCTAGTTGTGGCCAAGAGGGCTTTAGGCTGTCTCTAAAAAGCAGCTGCTCACTCATGGAAAATACACCCTCCAGAGATTCTCTTAGACTTTGTTGTGTAGAGCAGGTTTAAATCCACAGAAAACTGGAGCAGAGACAGAGATCCCCTTCTGTACTCTCCACCTGTACACACAGCACCCTGGAACTTCAACACCACTTTAGAGCCTGTGTGAACACAGCATTATCACCCAGACCCCACAGTCAACATGAAGGTTCACGCTGGGTGTGGGAGAGAGGTTTAGCGTTCAGTCCTATGTTCTTCACAGATCAAGAGATTGAGTATGTTCATATTGTTAAGCAAAATCTCACCACTTACTGGCATAGGCCCTCATCCTACTCCAATATAACTCATCCACTGAGACTCCCTGTACCTTGTCCTCCACTCCCTGGATACCACAGTGTTCTCTTATGTATCTGTAAGTATAATTTCACTGGGAGCCTTACATACCTGGACTGTCTTACCAATGAGATTACTTCACTGACATTTTCATGATGTTTGCAAGGTTCATCCACATAGAAGTGTGTGTTAGAATGTCATTCCTTTGAAAGCAGTAAAACTGCACTGTATGAACAGACACGTGCAATGCCTGTTTTTCTGTGGATAAGCATTTGGCTGCTTCTTCTCTAGCTTTATTTCTCTATAGTTATTCATTATAGCTTTGCAGCACAGTTATCTGCACAGTTGCCTGCAGCCATGTCCACACCTGTCACCCACTCAAGCCCCGAATATACCAGGTGTTTTTCTGCCCTGCCTTTCAGCACTGGCTTGAAAGGAGTGAGTTCTGTTTTGCTTGGTTTTGATGGCCTGGCTTGTCATACTAATATTTTACCATCATCATTATTCTGTAGTATAAACACTTTTCAGGAGGTGCTGAGATGCAACTGAACCAATCCTGAGTCTCAAGTAGGCCAAGACCTTAGGCCCCAGACAGGACCCCAGAGTTGCTTCCACTCACAGGATGACACCCACAGAGCACTGTTATTTCCAGTCCCCTTGTCAGTGGCCACTTCTCTGTCTCCAGGAGCCCAGGCTGCTGTGCTCTGTAGTGCACCAACAAGGGCCACAAGTGCCAATGTCCGTTATGCACATAGTGGGCACAGGGGAACCGCACTGTGTACGAAGGGGAAGAAGATCAAAATGCCCTCTTTTGTTAAATTGAAGTCCAGTATCACCTGATGAAAGGAAACACTGACCCAAGAGCCTCCTGGCCTGGCTGCTTCTGTCCACTTTGGACAGTTTGAATCAAGAGACCCGGGGTGAACTCCAAGGAGTGACAAGCATTGAGCTGTCGACACCAGTGAGTGTGCTGTGGATATTCCAGGGATAGTGACCTCACTGGCATCTGTGCCCCTGGTCTGGGTGGCTTCCTGCTACTGGTGGTGGTGTTAGGTCCTCAGGTGGTAGGCAGCCATGCTGGGAGGGACAGCCCTTCACTCCCACATTTCACCAGCTGCAGTTCTGGCCATTTCCTGGACAGAGAAGGATGCAAGCCAGGGCTAGAAAAGGCTTCCTGGCGTAGTGTGTGGCTGACCTTCCCTGGGAATGTCAGAGAGGCTCCAGCCTCCTGTGCATTCAGGGAGGAGTATCAGACCCATGTTAGGGCTGATCCATGAGCGTATCTGTGGTACAGAGATGTCCAGTTTTCTGGGCACCCACCCTGGGACCTCTAGCCAGGGTGGGCCATAGGTTAGTGAGGAACACCCTGACCAGCCATGCTGTGAGCTGTCTGTGCACACAGCTGGCATGGCCAGCAGGGCAGGATGTCTGGTGTCCTTGTGCTGTTAACAGGCCATGACAGAGCTGCTGTACCAGTGGATTATGATCTGGCCAACTGCACTGCTGTTTTTCACAGTAACAACTGCACCTACAGCGTGGTGCATCATGAGGACCCAACAAAAACATGTGAGGTCTATGCCTGGAAAATGTAATGTCTTCTGGTGAGCACAGTGCTCCATCCTGGCCTCCACCTGTGTCCTCTCATATGTGACTGTGAAGCCCTCCTTTGCAATAAAAACCATTCCTAAGTGAACACTCATAAAAGTGTACTTTCTGGGCCGGAGATTTAGCTCAGTGGTTCCAGCACCTGCCTCGCAAGTGCAAGGTCCTGAGTTCGATCCCAGTAACCACATACAATGCTGGGCATGGTGACTCATGCCCACCAGCAATCAATACCACATACCACAGTGCCGAGCATGGTGGCTCACACCTGTAATCCCAGCACTCAGGAAGCAGAGACAGGAGGATTGCTGAGTTAGAGGCTTGCCTGGGCTGCATAGTGAGCTCAGGGCCAGCCTGAATGAACTACAAAGTGAGACCCTGTCTCAAAAAAAAATGTGTATTTTCTAAATTTATTAATTATACTTGCAGTAATTAAATGCTGATTTCAAAGCCTACAGATATTTGACAGGAGGAAACAAACACAAATACAAGTGCACCTCACAGCATGTGTGCTGCACAGGGCACCATGGGCAACTCTGTAGCTTCTCACACATCAGCATCAGCTTCCTCTTTCCTGAGATCTGTTAGACAAAGTTAAAAACAAGAGTCTTCAGGATGAAACCAGAGCCCTTCTTTGTTTACAGTGCTCAGGTCCACACCTCTTTCTCTACTTCAGGGAGCATCGTGTCTATTGTGTTACAACATCCCTGTGTGTTTGCCTGAGGTCAGAGCAGGGCAGGCTGAAACATTTCCCATGGGTTCCCACACAGCCCCATAGGTCTGGGCTGTGATGATCCTGGCCTGACTGTGGGCTCTGGGTGTCTATTGGGGTGCACAAACCACAACATGTGGTGATTCCAAGTGGGATGACAAAGTCTGCATACAGGCTCTGTGCTGTAGACAAGGTGCTCCCTCCACCCTGTGCTGAGTGCTCCACCAGGCAAGGAGCTGGGTCTGGGTTCTAGCAGTGCAGAGTGAGGTCACGCATTTGGGGCCTGTGGCCAAGAGCACTTTGTGCTCCCCACAGGTGTTGAACAGGCAACCAGAGGACAGCAGATCTCAGCTTCATTTCCCTGCTCTGACACTCTCTGCCTTGAGCCTGTGAGAATGTTTCCCACTTTCTGTGCATACAGGGAGGAATATGGAGCCCATCTGAGGGCGGATCAGTGTGACATGGTACAGAGCAGCCCCAGAACCTGGGGATCCACCTTATGCTGCCAGCTCAGCTGCACTATGAGCAAATGAGGACCCTGGATCACAGGACTGCAAGGTGCTGTGCACACAGTACTGTCCATGGCAGGGGCAGGATGGCTCCTGCACGACTTCAGCAGCCTATGTAGAGCCTCTTGTACTGTATTTCATACTGGGTGATAAGGATGACCTACTGAAGTTTAGTTCTTTAAGGACTCAGTTCTAGGTTCTCACCTTAGTTGAAGAGGAAAATGGACACATGGAGTTTTAATGTTTCAAGAGAGTCTTGGCTCCTTCTTAAAGAGATGACTGGTTGGTTTCTCCCAGGGTCTTGTTGGCCTCTTCTACGTTTTCTTCTGGTCCTCTCTCTCTTGACCTCCCTTCCCCTTACAAGCTCAGACTATTCTCATGATATCAGCATCAGAATGTACGTCTGTTCTGCTTGGAGGAGCACACCTGGCTTGGGTCTGTAAAAGTTTATCATGGTCCTGATGTTTATACAAAATGGTAAGGAAAATCTTGGTGCTGCAGGTCCTCTTTCAAAACAGGGAGGACATAATTCCCATTTTAGCACTTGGTCAGCAATGAATCTACAAATATCCCCAGGTGATAATGCTATGGTGGGATGTGCACAGCAGAAGGACAGCCTAGGGGAGGCAGGTGTGGAATTGGGTCTGAGGTGTCACACACAGCATGTACCAGATTTGAGTGGGGATACTTCGTGATTCTAGTAGTTATTCACACAATTTTCCAATCAACTAGCAGCAGAATTTATTTCCATAAGTTTCATCATCTAAACTATTTTCCATCTTAGCAAATTTGTGCTACTCATATGAGAGATATCAGGCAATTTTAAGCTCAGATGTCAAATATAATTCATTTAACATTGTGGTTTCATGATGCATCCATTTTACTATAAATAACTCAAAGTTATTCTTCTTTGTGACTGAGCAGTACTCAATGGTGCATAGATGCCAGATTTTCCTTATCTATTCATTTCTTGTTAGACATATAGGCCACTTCTAAGGTTTATCTCTTATGCATTGTCCTGCTACAGAAATGGCTGTGCATATATCAGTGTAATGTGATGACTTTAACACTACTGGAAAGTTTCTTGAAGTAGAATAGCTCAGTCAAATGGAAGAAGCTCTCACTCACTTTTTGGTGAAGTCTCCATACTGACTTCCATGGCTGATGTACAAATTTACATTCCCATCTGTAAGTTAGAAGAGTAACTTTTTTTCCCCACCCACACTGGCATTTGTTATTTGATTACTTGATAATAGCCATTGCTTCTGCAGATGGAATCTCCTTGTGGTTTTGACTTGGATTTATTTAATCTTTAGAGATGTTGAGTTTTCATACATTTATTGACCTTTTCCATTTCTTTTTCTGAGAAGGGGTCTATCCACTTCAGTTGTCATTTATTCAGTTAAGTCTCTTATTTTGGTAGTTAAATTTTTTTTTTGACACAGGGTCTCACTTTATAGTTCAGGTTGGCCCTGGGCTCACTATGTAGCCCAGCCAAGCCTCGAACTCAGCAATCTTCTTGCCTCTGCCTCCCAAATTCTGGGATTACAGGCATGAGCCATCATGCCCAGCATTGTGGTATGTGGTAAAGATTGCCAGTGGGCATGAGTCACCCCACCCAGTTTTGTTATATGTGGTTACTGGAATTGAACTCAGGATCTTGTGCTTGCTAGACAGGTGCTGGAACCACCAAGCTAAATCTCCAGCCTGTAGTTAACTTTTTTGAGTTCTTTAAACAGTACATTTTATCCATTACTCCTTCCTATGAGAAATAGTGGGAAAGATTCATATCACAGCGACATATGTGCACCCATGTTCATAGGAGCTCAATTTGTGATAGCTAAATCCTGGAAAAAACCCAAATGCCCATCAACTCTAGACTGGATAAAGATGATGATTTTTTTAAGTAAAATAGACAGTCTGCCATAAAGAATGATGAGATTGAATCATTTATGCTCAAATGGACATACCTTCAGGACATACTCATAAGTAAAATAAATAGATCACAGATGTGTAAATATTGTATCTTTTCTCTGGCATGAGAAAGTGAAGTTGTAAATGTATTCTAGAATGTATCATTGATATTGTGACATAGTAAATATTCAAAGGGAAATGGGGGGGGGGGCGCCGGAGGGTTAGCTCAGTGGTTCCGGCGCCTGCCTCGCAAGCACAAGGACCTGAGTTCGATCCCCGGTAACCACATATAATGCTGGGCGTGGAGACATGCCCATGAACAATCAACACCACATACCACATTGCCAGGCGTGGTGGCTCACACCTGTAATCCCAGCACTTGGGAGGCAGAGACAGGAGGATTGCTGAGTTTGCAGCTTGCCTGGGCACCATAGTGAGCTCAGGGCCAGCCTGAACTACAAAGCGAGACCCTGTCTCAAAAATAAAAAATAAAAATAAAAAAAAAGGGAAATGGGGTTTAGAGCTAAAAAATGAGGGCAAAAAATTTATGCTAAAAGAAAAAGGAAACAAAGCTTTTCTATATAGGGACAGGGGGTGGTAGGGTGGGGAGGGGAAGGGGAAAAATGAGAATTAAGTTATGTCATATACTGGTACAAATTCTCAATGTGGAGTATAATTATGGTGTTTATATATATAATGTACCAATAAATTAAATTTTTTATAAAAGAATACACTAAGAAAGAAGAAATTCTAAATGCAGGAGGGGCTCTCATGACAAAAAAGAAAATTATTCAAAAATATGAGCTATGTAGATCAAGTCAAACAAATGGACAGTTGAAAAGGGGAAGTAGCACTACTATGGCAGGACACCTGCTCCTCTCCCCTCCAGGAAGCAGCCATTTTGACAATGAGCCAAACAGTCTGAGTGCCCAATCTAGCACTGCAGAGATGGGACACTTGGGCCAGTTTGTGTCCACCAGCCCCCAACACATATCTCCCCTCCAAACCCTGACTAGTGCTACTTTCTGATGTTCTCTGCTCTGGTGTGTACTGCAGGCAGCTGAGCACCCATGAGACTCAGGGCAGGGAGGTTACACAAGCTAAGGGCATCCTTGATGAGTCAGCAGGGCTTATGAGCCTACTTGCCTGCCAGGATGCTGGTGGATTCACCAGCTGTATGCACAGCCCCTGGCACTCTCCTAAATAGTTCACTTGTGCAGAGTTTCTACAAGTCACAGGGAAGTGCACACTGTGGTTGTGGGTCCCCAAGTCAGCTGAGTCATATAGAGCATATCTAAACTGCCTAGCATGAGTCCTGTATGTACCCTAAGCTGCTGAGTTACTGGCACAATCCCTGAGCAGAGGCCAAGCTAGCTGATTCTGCCCTGCATTCCAGGATGCCACCTGTCACCAAAGCATACTCACAGCTGGAGAGAACATGATGGTCTCCAGCAATCAGACCGCAGCTAAGACAAGAAGGGTTCATAGCAATTAAGAGTGAATTGTGGCTACAGCAGTCCCCACCAGTGCACTCCCTGGGCTGGGGAACCACATGCACACCCTGGGCAGAGCAGCAGGTATGGCAAATCACAGTAGGTGGTACACACACCCTGAGGGACCTGCAGAATTCTGAGAATGCGGAGCCAAGTAGTTTCTTGCATGCAGGTCCCTCCCTGCCTGTGGGAGGTGGCACAGCATGGAGTAGTTGGACCCAGCATTTATGCCTGGGGCATTCTGGGAAAACTCCCAAGTTGGGGGTCTGCACTTTATGATGCTGCCCTGAATAGACCAGAGGACCTGCTCTAACAAGGAGTTGTCCTGGGTTATCACCAGAAAACATGCTCTGCCCTCGGGAAAATGCCTCTATTCCTGACTGGGCTCACTGACCATTGTTTCTCAAGTTAGCAACATGCTGTTTTCTGTCCAGTTTCTATGTAGGTTAGGACAGAGTTCAATAGAGTTAACAGAATTAATTAACTACATGATGGATGTATTTGTTCTTCTGGTCTTATTCTATTAAAAGTTAAGCATTAATAGAGAATAGTACAAGGAAGTTAGTTAGGAAAAAGATTTAAGAGAACTATAGTTTGATATTTTGAGAAATGATTCCAGACATATGATCATCATGTTTATAGTTACCATTTTGTTTCTGTTCTTGTTCCTAAGAATGTACTGATTTCTTGACTATCTGTTTTTGTTTCTACCAACCCAATGATAAGTGTGTACGATAATATGTAACCATTATTGACGTCATGTTACCCTTCTAAATCAGTATAAATATAGCCTAATCAATAAACACAGCACCTGCTCAGTACTAACTGAGGTCCTCCCGATCACATCTTTGTCTGTCTCGTGTTTTCTTCATCTTCACCCCCTGACTCAGGTGCTGTCCGATTGCTGGCAGGCTCCGGCTCCTGCCAGCTCCTGAAAGATCCCCAGCCAATTTATCAAAACAACTGGTGTACCCCAAGGATGCTGGCCAGAAAATGTGCATGGGTGCACCCATGTTGTGGTGGTCCCTTACGTGCCAGTCAACCAGTAGACCAATTCCACCAATGTGCCTGGGGAAAGGGAAAGGAAGAGGTCCTTAGCAGAAGCTGGGTCAGTGTCCACCCGTGCCTGTGTGCCTGCAAGCTAGTGGAATTAGCCCAGTTCTGAGAATGGTCTAGTTTTGCAGTGGAAAGGTCAGATTTGTTATTGTTGTGGCTGCATAGACTCATGCCACAACCAAGGCAGAAGGAATGGGCATGAACATCCAGACTTTCTGGCAAAGAGTTTATGAGGGAATAACATGTATGTTCTCTTGGAGTATTTAAAACTGAGCTCCCATTGGCTGAGTTTGTTTTGTTTTGTTATGTTATGGTTGTGTTTATTTGGTTTAATTTTTTTTCTTGTATTTTAGTAGGTATCTGGTTTCTCTTCTCATCTTCCTATCTAGTTTCTTCACTTCAAGCTCCCACAACAATACTATTATCTTATTTTCACTGATATATAAGCTCTCCTTAACCTTTTAATTTACTATATACTGCTCTCTCTGTGTCTCTCTCTGTCTCTGTCTCTGTCTCTGTCTCTCTGTCTCTCTCTCTGTCTGTCTCTCTCTCTCTTCCTCTCTCTCTCTCTCTTTGTCTGTCTGTCTGTCTGTCTGTCTCTCTCTCTCTCTCTCTCTCTCTCTCTCTCTGTTAATCCTCTCTTCACATGTACTAACCTCTATCCTCTCCAGCCTACTCCTTAGGCAGATGAACTGAAAAAGAAGGTGAGGATTTCTTGTCCCAGAAAGAAGATATATGAAGGTAGTATAGAGCTCCTTGCTAACCTCCTGACATGGACTTCAAAAGGACTGGAGAAACCACTAAAAGGGTAAAACGATCACATTCTTTTTTATCTCATTTCCTTTGAAGCAAGCCTCAGTTCTCCACCTAACTGTATTAAACCAGGGCAAAAAAAAGCCTTTCTTTCCCCCTCTTCCATATCTACCAAGAACTTTTTTCTACTTGTTTCCAACAGAGTCTCTGAAGTTGTTTCTTTTCCCCCTCAAATGTGTTCTTTAATTTTGGTATACAAAGAACTCAGTTTAACACAAAAGTAACTGTTTCAATGGGATTTATGGAGCATTATTGCTGATGTGCTGTAAGGAGGTGGTGTCTGGTCTGTACACACAGGTCTCTGCAAACATGGCCCAGAAGGGATTAGCTCCCTTCTAGCTCCTCCCTTCTTCTCAGTCTTCTTCCAGGCCACCTGGACATTAACAGATTCCGGGGTATCAGTCCATTCTGCCATGTTGCTCACCAAGCAAGGACTGAAAGCTCTACAAACTGAACCACAATAAACCCCCTCTTTTTTTAAGTTGCACGCTTTGGATATAGTGTCTCAGCAAGATATAGTGTCTCAGCAACACGGAAACTGATTAAATGTCACTTTCTAGTCAAATATCCAATTAACACAATTCTGGTCAGCCTACAATTGTATGTTCTGTCATTCTGTGTTACCGCCCATGGTTTAGTACTTCCAAAATTTCTTTATTTATCTTGTTTTTGTCTTTTTATCTGTAAAGCACCTAAACAAATGTCCTTTTCCTCAAGTGCTTCCCATGTGCTATCTGTAATAAGAAAGCACATTGTTTTGCACTTTGAGATTCTTGGCACACATGTGATTCTGTCCAGTGTTGTTTCAATGACTGTAGGTCCCTTTCTAGTGGGACAAGCAGAAGAAAGCTCAGTCTTCAAAACCACTTGTCAGAAACCATCAGTGAGCCTTGTGTGTGACCTCAAGCATAGGGTGACAGTCTGAATCCACTCACTCTCCACCCTCACAGTCCTTGTACTACAGAAAGTACTCCTGGGCTGTCTTCTGCTCCTCATCAAATTCAGGACTTCATTCAGTGATCACAGCTACATTTTACAAATGCACAATGATCAAGCCAAAAGCAGTGGTGGTGAATCTTAATTTCTATACTGATTATGTGACACAGCCCTGTAGATGAGACGTACTGGCAGGTGAAAGTCTATGAGTCTGTACTGGAAGATGAGTGAGAGAACATACAGACATGGAGTCAGATGAGGGTCTTCATCTGGGCCTGCACCTGAGATAGCCTTCAGCTGTGTCAGCTGAGAACTGCCTATAGGTTTTGATGATGACCACTGCTTAGGTTTCATCTAAATGTTGTCAGAGTATACATTCTGGAACTGCTTAAATGTTTCCCACATGTGTGCAGGATTAGTCCAATGAAGTATTCAGACTTTGATGTCCATGCCTAGTTATGGAAGCCTGGCTCACAACAGATGCTGTTCTAGGAAATTTGAAGGCAGGTGTGAGATCTGCATGAGCACTGTGTCCTAGATGGTGCAGAGGGTAAAGTTTTTGGGAACAAAGAAACCTATGGATCTCAGCAGCAGCTTTCAACCATGGCTGAGTACTGGCTTAGCCTTCTGAGTGTTCTGAAATGAAGATGTCATATTCCCACACCCAGGGATCCTGGTTTTCATAGTCTGCAGGGTGGGGAGGTTAGTACAGACATTTTTTATGTTTGTTCTATATTGTTTTTGTATGTTTGTTTATGATGGTCCTGTTAGTGAAACACAAGCATTTTGCATGGTGATGGTGAAATTTCCACTGTCTCAAAACTGTTCATTATACTATCTGAGTGCTCAAGATGCACACTTCACAGACACATGAAGAATTGAGAACCAAAGGAAAAAGAGGCAAACTAAAATGTACAGAAGCAAGGAATTCTTTAGAGACACTCCATTAGGAGAATACGTGCTCAAAATGAGATTAAAGAGAAAGGTCTTAATTGTTCTGGATATGTCTATTTTGAAATAAAACATAGGTTTGAGTTTGCTTTGGAGAATGTTACCGGTATTATAGACTTCCCAGTACTGTGTTTTAGCTAAAGTAAACAGAAAAGCACTGTAGTACATGGTTGAATATATGGTACTATCATTTCATAGATGATAGAGAGGTCTCAATGTCCTCACAGACTTGTTTATGACTTGGGGACTCCACCCTTGGTGCTGTGTAGATTTTTAGCATGCAAGTATTTCTGGTAAATCAAACTCAAGAGCTCAGATTAGGAAGAAGATTTTTGTGAGAAATGTTCTTTCACTAAGAGTGAAGAGAAATGCTGCACTCTATCAATCTAATGGTGGCCACAGGAAGACCTGGCTATCTCTAAAGAGCAGCTCCTTTCTCACTCAAATCTCTATACTTACTGTTAAAACCTTTAGCAAAGATTCTATGTACCACCAACCAGGACTTATATCATCCATACAGGATCATCAGCCAGAATTCACAGGCTATGTGATGGTTGACTCCAAAATGGTGGAGGTTGTTCAGCTGTCATTCCTATATCATACAGATCAAGTGCATTTAGTACATTCACACTGTTGGGCAGCATCCCCAACTATTGTTCCTATTATCCTTTCACCTTGCACACCAGAACTCACTATCCATCCAGTCATCATTCCTCTCTCCCACCCCTTAGTCTTTGGCCACCATCATTGTCTCTTCTGTATCTATGTGTGTATCCTTAGAAATGTCCATTCATGAAGTAGTGCACTTGAACAATTAAGACTAATTGACTAAGGTGGGGGATTTAGCTCAATGATTCCAGCGTCTGCCTGGCAAGCACAAGGTCCTGAGTTCAATCCCTGGTGACCACATACCACAATGTCAGTGACTCACAGCCACCAATAATCAATACTATACACCACAATACTGGTTGTGGTGGCTCACACCTGTAATCCCAGCACTTGGGAGGCAGAGGCAGGAGGAATGCTGAGTTCAAGGCTTACCTGGCCTACATAGTGAACTCAGGGCCAGCCTGAACTACAAAGTGAGACCTGTCTTAAAAAAAAAAAAAAAAAAAAGACTAGTTTACTCAGTTTAGTGTGATGTCACTAAGATTTATCCTTGCTACATTAGTGTGTTAGAATGTCCTATATCCCTAAAAATTGAGAATGGAAACCAGAAGGCAAGCACAAGTGCCTTACAAACACCAAAAGAAATGACCTTCTCAAGTGCCACATTTCCAAACAATATAAAGTTGTGTCTTTCAGCTGACTTCCACTGATGATGTGGAACTCCAGCAATGACTCACTAGAGAGGCAAATATCAGTCTGGCCCTGGGTGAAAAACCAGCCTTTCTAGTGATGATAATATACCAGACCCCCCCCCATAACTGTTTGCCCCATTCTCATAAAATGAACCAGAAGAAACCTGGGCAGGAAGCCCTGTAGTTGAAATAAGGAGAGTTCGCAGGGTACATCCCTGGATTTCCTCATAACAAACCATTCCCTTGTCCCAAACACAAGGGTCAACCTCAGCCCCAGGAGACCACACCAGGGCCTCACAGTGCGCTATCTACACCTCAGTGCCCAAGTGACAGAAGTTTCAGCATCACTCTTCACCACATAGGGCCATGTGATGTACTGAAGTTTACTAAGGACCAAGTACAGTGTTCAAAAGAACAATTGTGTTGGCTGAGGGGGCGAGTCATAGTTTTAAGTATAAAAATAAATACCATGGGAAAAGCTACAAAAAACAAGGACAGAATATATTCATGAAAAAGTCAAAAGAAGGTAGGGCTTTTGGATGAGCCAAAACTTGATTTTTAAAATAGGGTATTTCTGTAGATGTAAATGAGTTCTAGACTGTATGATAGATTTTGTTAAATAGGAAATATTCAATGGGAATGTGGTAGAGGAAAGTAATGAGGGGAAAGAACAGATATGATTTGGAAAGAAAAAGAAAGAACATGTAAATAGGGGGTGAGAGGGTGGGGGTGGGTAGGGATATAGGTAAAAATGAGAATTAATTTGTGTCATGTACTGGTACAAATTCCCCAGTGTTGAGTGTGATTGTGAGCTGTATATAAAATGTACCAATAAGGAATTCAATTTAAAAAAGAGTATTAAATAAAAGATGCCCTGAGGCAAGGATGAAAGAGACAGAAATTGAGGAAAATATGGACCTTCAACTCACCACTCATTTCTAATTTATTCACAGCCAAAGAATTTTCCTTTGCAGAGGAAAAGCCTACAGATCAAAAGAGTCTGGGGCAAAAGCTGAGAACAGATATGGACACAGAAGAGAGGCAAGTGCAAAAAAGGAAGGGCTACTAACAGGACAGGTAACCCCCCAACTTCATCCATAAACAAAGGCAGGTGAAGTCAACAACCAGATTTTTTTCCCCATTTCTCAGATGACAAGTATTTATTTTGAGTTCAGAAGGGCTATGAACTGGGTAGAAGGTAATGCAATGGCAGTTCCACATGGTAGAGTTGAGAGCTGGACACATATGAAGTTCACCAAGGAGTGACCGCAGGAACTCCAGGTCCAGGCATGCAAAGTCTGGCAGAAGACTTTGAAGAGGCAGCCTGTTCACTCAAAGGTTCACAGGGACCCCAGGAGGTATGACGGTCCTGAAGAGGCCCAGAGGGATGTGAAGAGGACAGGAAGGCTTGAGGCTGGTATGTGGGATACCCCAAGGATGGAAGAGGAATCCAAGAAGGCACAGAGAAACCTGAAAAGGTGCACAGGTACCTGAGGTGAAGGGATCCAGGAATTGAGACCAGGCAGAGAAGACTTAAGAACAGCAGCGGGAGTGGAGAGAGTCAGGAAAGGGTGAAAGGAGCCAAACATTGGATTTCCCAATGTGAAGGACACTAAGAAGTCAAAGTCCCAAAGCCAGGCAGGGAGGACCAACCAGAAGTGGTATGTTCTGGTTCCAGGAAGCCAGGCAGGTACCAGAGCCTTGGGGGAGGAGAGCCTGTAGAAAGGGCTAGGTGACCCCTGGAGAGACCAGAGGACTGGAAGCCCAGGGAAGCTACCTGAGAGGAAACAGGTCCAGATGAGAAAGGATCCTAGGATGTTTAAAGAAAGACAAAGAAGACCAGGTCAGGACCTGGAGCTCAGGCTATGCCCACAGGTGAACCCTGGAAAGCCAGAAAAGGCGGATTCTATGTGAAGGGGCCTGAGTCTTAGTGAAGGTTGATGAGTTGGGGAAGAAAGAGCCAAAGCTGGACAGGGAAATCATAAGTTGTGCAGGAAGCCTAGCCCATTCGGGTGCAGCCAGTTCTGGCAGAGTGGAAGTGTATGTGGCCCGGTCACACCAGGCAGGACCCAGAGAGCTTGAGCAAAGAATCCAGCAGGTTGGGGAGAGAGGAGGCCCGATGTGGGAACAGAGGGCCTAGGAGGGCCCAGCTGTGGGAGTCCCAGGCCAGAGGAAGCAAAGGAGCCAGCGGAAACCACCCATGTTGAGGAGGGGCAGACGTTGAATGGCTGTGAAAGCCCAGGTCTCCATGAAAGCTAGTTGGGATGCAGAGACTAGTCAAACACCAGGCCTCAGAAGGTGGCTGAGCAGTGGCTCATCCAAGAGGCTGGAGCAGTGGAATAGAGGTGAAGAATTTCACAGAATACACAGGCCGGGTGCCTTTGGCAGGAAGCAAAGGAGCTTTGTTGCTCTTTGTGCTCCACAACATATGGGTCCTACCGTTAACAGGACAAATAATATTAGTCCTTTAATCAAATGTATAACAAATAGGAAAGAAAACACTAGTGTCATAGAATTCAAAATAAAGATGAAAAAATTACATCAAACAGTAGTAAATTCAGGAAACTAAGCAACTGCTTTTTAAACTTTTGTTCTAATAAACTGAAAAAGAAATGAATAAATTCTGAAACAGGTGTGACTTACAAAAACAACCTAGAATATATTGAAATATTGAATATACTTGTAATAAGCAATTAAAATGGGACAGCAATAAAAACACTACACTCTAAACAAGGATCAAGCCAGGATGAAGGTGCTCATGAATTTTTCCATTAATTCAGAGACATAATACCATTCTTCTCAAACTCATGGATTAGAAAAGGGACAAAACTGTCACTAATTCCATAAAGTCAGCATTTCTTTGATGTAAAAACTGGACAAAGATTGAAAACAAAACTTACAGTAGTACCTCTGTATTAGGATTTTGGAAAAGATGGCCACATTTGTGTTTGTGTGGGAAAGATGGCTGTGGTCATGTTTGTCACCAGATACAAAATTTGCAAACAAAAACAAAATTTTGCCAAGTGTTTGTTGCAAACCAAATTGCTTGCAAGCAAAAGTGTTCATGAACCCAGGTCTCACTATATCGGGAAATGTAGGTGAAAAATAACTCAATAAAATATTTGTAATAAGAACACAACAAATTAATAAAACAGCCATGCATTATAACTAAGTCAACTTCATCTCAGGTATGCAATGGTACAGACTATATATTAATCAATGTAACACAGAACATAAATAACCATAAATATGATCATCTCAATAGATGTAAAAAATCTAGAAAAAATCTAGAAAAAAATTTAGCCATCATTCATGGTATGATCCCTTAAAAAAGCAGTTATAGAGGACTGTACCTCAAGCTTACCATCCATTTATAATAAGACCACCATATAAATAGGTTCAATACTATATTCTTTTTTGTTGTTGTTGTTTTTGAGACAGGGTCTCACTTTGTAGTTCAAGTTGGCCCTGAGCTCACTATGTAGCCCAGGCAAGCCTGGAACTCAGCAATCCTCCTGCCTCTGCCTCCCGAGTGCTGGGATTACAGGCGTGAGTCACCATGCCCAACATTGTATGTTGTTACCGAGATCGAACTCAGGACCTTGAACTTACGAGGCAGGCACTGGAACCACTGAGCTAAATCTCTGGCCCTCAATACTATATTCTTATCTCTATTTTCACTTTCCCATCATGGAACAAATATTGATCACCTGTGATATAAATATTGCAGGATTGTTTTCCCTCATAGGTTTTCAGAGGATTCAATCTATGGCCAGTTCACCCATGACAGTAATGCAGTGAAGGCCATAGTCAAGGAAAGTTCCTGCACCCATGATTACTAGGAAGCAGAAAAACATGAGGAGCTGGGGATAATAACTCACTGACCATTATTTCCAATAAGAGCCCAACCTCCTAAAAGCATGTCAGGTGCTGATGTGGACTAGTTAGTACTAATGTTGTTTTGTTTTGTTTTGTTTTGTTTTGTTTTGTTTTGTTTTTTTAAGACAGGGTGTCGCTTTGTAGTTCAGGCTGGCTCTGAGCTCACTATGTAGCACAGGCAAACCTCAAACTCAGCAATCCTCCTGTCTCTGCCTCCTGAGTGCTGGGATTACAGGTGTGAGCCACCACGCCCGGCACTGTGGTATGTGGTGTTGATTGCTGGTGGGCGTGAGTCACCATGCCCAGCATTGTGTGTGGTTATGGGGTATCCAACTCAGGACCTTTGCTTATGAGGCAGGCGCCAGGACCACTGAGCTAAATCTCCAGCCCTAGAACTAATGTTTTAATCATAGGTGACAGCACCTACATGATCAAGTCACCTCCCAAAAGCCTCACTTCTGAAGTGAAATAATTATGGCATTTTAGATCTAAACCATGATATTCTAACCCTGATCCTCAAAAAGTTCATGCTAATTTCAAAATGCATTTAGTCCATCTCTAAGACTCACCAAATCCTTAACAGTTTCAGTATTGAGGAAAATTAAAAGTAAAGTCTCCTCTGAGACACAAGGCAAATTCTTAGCTGTGATACTCTGAAAAAATTATGAAGAAATCAAATATTTTCAAATTAATTGACACAGAATAGATATTCTCATTCCAAAAGGAGGAAAAGAAAATGAAAAGCAATCAGAGCAAAGCAAAACTAAAAATCCTATAGCTGCATGTCCATGACCAGGGGTGAGTTGAGGTGAATTATGAGCTCCAAAGGGCTTGGCCAGCACCATACCCTGCAACATTTCTGCAATAGCCCACATGTTTTCTATCTTATGCTGACTCACTGATTGGCTTTATCTTTCTCTGAATACAATCCATCTTGCTAGGATCTCTATCATCCTGGGGTCTGTACTGCAGTCTTGTCTTCACAGGTAACCACATACAATGATATATTGGGCAATGGTGACTCACGCCCACCAGCAATCAGTACCACACACCACAATGCTGGGGGCGGCGGCTCAGCCTGTAATCCCAGCACTTGGGAGGCAGAGGCAGGAGGATTGCAGAGATCGAGGCTTGCCTAGGCTACATAGAGAGCTCAGGGCCAGTCTAAACTACAAAGCAAGACCCTGTCTCAAAAAAAAATGCATCAAAGAATTAGATTAAAACTCAGAGACAAACTACAGGAAACAACTTAGGGAAAATACTTAAGGCCATAGCACAGGCAAAGAATTCAACAGCACAAAAAATAATGATAGTCTTCAAGTGGAACCACATCAAATCAAAAAGCTTTTGCAGGACTCAGAAACAAAAGAGAAAGACAACTCACTGAATGGAAGAATATCTTTGCTAATCATGCTTTTGTAGTGGAATACTATCTAAAAGATACAAAAGTATTAAAATTAGCCACAAGTAACAGTAAGCACAATTTTGAAAATTAGGGAAATAATTTTCAAAAGAAGAAATTCAAGTAATTAAAAAATATATTTAAAATATTCAGCTCTAGCCATCAGAGAGATGAAAGTTAAAAACAACATCAAGATTTCATGTTACTGCACCCAGAATAATTATCATCAAGAATAAAAGCAAAACATAAGAATAACAACAACAAACATGAATGCTAGTGAAGGTATGGGGAGGAAGAAGCCTTTCTGTATTTTTTATAGGAATGCAAACTGGTGCAACCATGGAAATCAGTACGCAAATTCCATAAAAGACTAACCATGGAAATACAATTTGAATCAGCTATACCAGTGCTAAGTGTAGTACCAAAAAAAAAATTAACAACTTCACATTATGGTGAAATATATATAACCATGTGTATAACAGTGCAATTAGCAATAGCTAAGTGGTGCAAACAGCCTAAATGTTCAAAAATAAACAAATTGATTTTTTAAAGTGATGCACAAAATCTGTGAGGTATCATTAAGCCATGGAAAATAACAAAATCCTGTCATTTGCAGGAAAATGCATAGAATGAGAAACAATTGCACTGTGAAATTTTAAAGATTTAGCTCAGTACCATATGATTTCTTTCATAAAGAATATAAAATTAATCAGTGAAAAATAAAATGAATAGAGGACAGGAAACCAGGAGGTATACATTTGGAGAAGAGAAAAAAATGGAAAGGGAAGAAGAGGAGAAACTAATAAGAGTAAACATTTAAAACTGATTAAGGCACATTATATTTATGTACAAACTTCTCAAAATAACACCATTTCACATATTTAACATGCACTCAAATTGTCTTGGCAGGAACCACAACAGAAGGCAGGGCTAAAGTCCAAAGTGGAGGAAGGATACTTTATTTGCTATGCCATATGCCTGTTCTCTGGCCCAGGTGAAGAAAGATGGAGGGTATTGGGTTGTATAGGGTACAAAAATATGTTGCCTACAATACCTTGCATGATCTGATTTACTGCTTCTCACTGCAAGACACTAACAGAATCATGGTCTTTTTCAGTCTGAGGGGCCCTGGTAGATAGACATCCTTATCCTGTTAGATGTACCATAAGGAACAGCGCTAATACTGCATCTGTGTCAGACTGTTTTTCTACCCAGGACCTGCGGTGTGGGTCTGCTGAAAGTCAATCTCACTTTCACAGACCCCCACAAAAAGAAAACAGAATTTCCCCTCCCTGGCTTATAAATTCTACCCTTTATTTAGGGTTCCATTCTCTGCACCCCTTCCTCTTGTGTCTGTAGAGGACATGGTAAAAGACAGGACCTGGTATTCTAAGGAGGACTCTGCTTCAGTGACTCATTTTAACAATCATCCTTCTTTACCTCCTATTTGTGATACCTTCTTCTAGACTGGATCTACATAAGGGGCTCTCTGTTCCTGGTATTCAGGCTTAGAACTCACATAGTTAATGCCCCAGGTCCTTTTATCTTAAAGTATTTTCTCTGCCATGGGTTAGGGGAATCCATTTTCAGAATTGAGTCTGAGCACTGAGTTGGTTCTTTGTAAATTACTGCAGAAGGCCTTAATTCCTACCTGAGTCAGAGCTACCAGAAGGAAAAAGTGGCTGAGAATGTAACAACTTTCTGTAGCGAACACTTGTAAATTCTATCCCATTATTGAGCAGTAATGTTGAGAAATAAACACAGCCTGTTTATCAATCTTAAATATCATCATTAATTATCTACTATAACAACTTTACCTCTTGAATATGATGATTTAAATATTGATTAAGCTCTTACTATGTAGAGTGCCTCCTCCTTTTACTTGTTCCACAGTTTAATATTTTTATGTTTTTCCTAGGGAGTGGCAAGTGGAAAAAGAGGTAATTAATGGCATCATGATGATTGGAAATAGCACTGGAGGGTTTCAGTTGGGACAGGATGTCCTGTGGACCTCCTAGATCACAGCACTTTGAGAAAGTGCCTTTGAAATGCATGAAAGGGGCTTTAAAGAGGAAGGGCCTTTGGAATGCATGAAACATGGACTTGTGCTGCTCTATAAGGTTCATCAGAAGAAAGGGGCCAGATCCTCATCCTTCTTATTCCACCTGTGTGTACAGAAAGTCCCCAACTTACAAACATTTGAGTTGTAAATTTTCACAGGTATACCATATAAAATTAACAGGTGAACTATATGTTTTAGTTATTTTTTCCTTGTTGCCAAGACAAAATATCTGGCACCCAAAGTTAAAGAAGGAAAGGTTTATTTAGCTCACAGTTTGCAGAGGTTTCAGTCCCTAACTGGCTGGTTCCAAGGCAGGGTGACACAAGACAGAAGGGCAAAAGTTTGTGGTAGAGAAAGATAGCAAAAGCAACAAGGGGCCTTAGCAGCATCTTCCTGCCTCTTTTATTTCATCCAAACTACTCAGGGCAGGTAGCACATTATAAATAATTTATATTAGAGCCTTTGTACCAGGAGTGGTGGCTCAGTAATCCCAGCACTCAGGAGGCAGAGGCAGGAGGATTGCTGTGACTAGCCTGGGCTACATAGTGAGCTCAGGACCAGTCTGAACTACAAAGTGAGACCCTGTCTCAAAAAAAAAAAAAATTAGTGCCCTTGAGCCAGTATGGCACCATGAATCAATTCCAGCATCACACACTCTAGATCCAGCCACCTCCAAATATTCTCCACCACATTAGTATGAAGCTTTGGGGGACATCTAGACATAAACCATAGTACTACATAAAATTCATTTTTTTGGATTAAGAACCAATCTGACCTATGAACATTCTCCTGGGACAGAACACATTTGCAGCTCAGAGATGTACTGTGTCATGCAGCACATTCAATGAGCAGGAGCTCTTTTACAGAAGAATGTTTCTCTCCAACACAATTTTTATATTTCCCAGAATTTATTTCAGATGTAACAAGTGCTAAGTAATTTAAATATGTCAGATTTTTGGCTGCCAGGCACTGTCCGTTTCAAGCAGACTAAAGGCCGCCCACCAGCCCACTGTATCCCGGGAGCTGCGCAGACTCGGCTGCCAGGCGCCATCCATTTCCAGTGGACTGAAGACTGCCCACCGGGCCACTGTATCCCGGAGCTGTGCAGTAAGGAGTAAGGTTGAACCCTGGGTGCTAGCCGCACCACGGAGGGTTGAGGGCCTCTGCACAGCCCCAACCGCACCCCAGAGGTGTGTTGTGAGGACCCAGTTCTTAGAGGAGCTGGAGCCATCTCCTGCGTCCCTCCACAGGAGGCATGCACTGGAGCCTCACTGAGAGACCAGGCAAGATTAAAAAAAAGGGGGGGGGATCTAGCTTCTATTTTGCTCATCTACTCCTAGACCCATCTATTCACCTCTTGTCCCCACACCCTCTCCTATCTTCCTGTCAGAAGCAATCCCCAGAAGTAAAAGATTCTTAGGCTGCCCTATTTCTTCTTCTGTACTACTATAAGAGGCTGTGCAAAGCCTCCAACGGTCTTACAGCATACAGCTGGTACTGTTGTACATATGCCCTTTTATCCTATAGTACCCGCTGGCATATATGAGGTTCTAGGGTTTAGGTGATCTTCCTAAATCTGCTAACCCTATTTCATTCTCCTCCTGTCTCCCTACCTCCCTGATTCCCCAGTGACCTTTTATCCCCAAAGGGTTCTGGGGCTACATTTATGATCTGTATGTTGTATACACATTGCTGATTAATTCTAAATTCTGGCATATAGACATAGAGGTAACTCATAAGCTAAAAGTCTCCAGAATAGAATTTAACAAAACTTTTTATCTTATTTACTGTGTTTAATACTGATATTGGCATTTATTATATTATGGTAACAAACATGATGTGATTGTTCTGCTCAAATACCTCCCATGATGTGTCAGAACTGAGAACTCAAGAGGGTCATTACAGATTCAAGGAGGACCCCCCCCAGGAAAGTGCCAAATCCAAAGGTCCCCAGATAATAGAAAGAGACCTGCAACAAACATTGCCCTGTCATCAGACAAAGAAGAGCATTAATAACAACGAAAGAGTAGAAATGAGAAAATACACAAAAAACTAGACACAAAGATCACCACCACAGGGAAATTCAGAGAAAAGGGAAATAGGGCAAACTGAAACTCATACACCAGGACACTTGGAGCTGGTAACTAAAATGGATCTAGTAAAATGGAAATCAGAACTCATCTCTGAGATCAAAACAGAGATACTGTCCTCAGTGAAAGACATCATTAAAGAAGAGATCAGCGAGATGATAGAATCCAAGATAGCAGAAGCAATGGAACCTTTTAAACAGCTTCAAGCAGAGCTCCACGGAATGATGAAGGAGAACGAAAGATTATGCAATAGGATGAATGAAGCAGAGAACCAAATCTCAGACTTAGAGGACAGCATAGCAGCCAATGAGCAGGAAAGGTATAATATATGGAAAAGAGCAAGGGACCATGACAAATCAATTCAACAGCTTCTAGATGACTCAAAGAAAAATAATATAAGACTGATTGGAGTCACTGAGGAAGTAGGAGACAGTGTAAAAGACATAAAAAATATTGACAGAGATAGCAACAGAAAACTTCACAGGAAAAGAAATAGACATACAGATAAATGAGGCCTGTCAGACTCCTAAACACCATGACATAAAAATAGCTACACCTAGATAATTATCAAGGTTCCAGATGTACAACAAAAGAATGAAATCCTGAAAGCAGTGAGAGAAAGGAAGAAAATCACCTACAAAGGGAAGCCCATTAGGATCACAGCAGACTTTTCAACACAAACACTCAGTGCAAGGAGAGCCTGGAGGGAAGTTTTTCAAACTTTGCAGGAAAACAACCTCCAACCTAGACTGTTGTATCCTGCAAAACTATCTTTCAGAATAGATGGGGAAATAAGATACTTCCACGATAAAGAACACCTGAAAAACTTCACAAGCACGAAACCTGCACTCCAAAACATCCTAAAGAACATCTTGGAAAAAAACACAGAAAATTCCATACCCACGAGACCCAGGAGAGTGA